>CAXIVR010000013.1:7371780-7486780 GCA_964035755.1 Teleogryllus oceanicus | reverse complement strand
CTAGTTCAGCCTCTTCGTAAAGTGTTCAGTTATGGCTCCTGAGAAGACATCACTATCCAGCCCAAGAGTCGCCGGAGGTATATGCACGTACGCGAGTCTGGGAAATATTTAAATTTAATTACTTATATGGCAAACTCCTTAACATGTTCACAATCAACAAAAGACAACTACCACGGAATGTAAAGAAAAGTTGTCAATCATAGCTCGCTACACACAGCACAAAAGGCCGGTACCACGCATCGGTACGCATCTCGCATTCAAGTCCCGGTTTTAAAATAAACATATTGATCACACAAAAAGCAAATTTAATGTAATGTCGAGAAAAGAAAGTTTTGTACAGAAGATACATATCACCGCACTTCCTAATTTCAATTATTTCTCGCAGCGCACTATATTTTTTTGTCGGACGACATCACAAAGGAAGCGTCAGTTTAATGCTAGTTAGCCAACTGCAAACGAACAAATGCAGGAAGTGAGTCCATTGGGCTCGAGGGCACTACAACCATAGAACCTCCAGTTATGTTGCCAGCACTAGCTGTCACTTAGGCTCATCCTTAGGCATCAAACGGCATTGCCTACCCATAGTTAACATGATCTGGGTCGCACACGTAGCAGTTTGACTTTGATTTTCCAGAGGTTAAAAGATAATACTGGCAACAATCTATGGGCTGACTTTAACTAATAATTTCACTCCGCCGGGTATTTCTTCAATCCATCCATGGTGGAAGTAATATTTCCACCATGAATCCATCGTTCAAGAAAAGTTGCGCGAGTTGTAATTACTATTGCATAATCGATGCGGGACTGATTTTGTCGTACAAAATGAAAGAATATTGTGACATTTCTGCGGAAATTTTCGCAAAAGCTAACGAATCTACGGACCGTGGTTTCAAGTAAAATGTCGAGAAATATAAGAAAATATTTATGGTATATTTGAGTTATATAACAATATAAATAACAGTGGAAATTGCGTTGATGAAACGGTGTTTTTAGGTTATTTCCCTTTATTGCTAAAAGTTATTATTTGTACTTATTTGAGCATTATGCCATTTATTTTTAGTATTTGCTTGCACCTTAACGTTAATAAATTTAATTCATAAAAATGTATGTGTTATGTTGGTATTAGAGCGGGCCATAAAGTATTCAAAAGGTTTGAGGGCGTAAAGAATCGGAAAGACCCGCTAGGGCATTAACAATACCATTACGTGTTTTGTTACTGGTTCGTTAACACACAGCAATGAACTAGTAAACCATAAAAGATATTGTGAGTTGCTTTCCGATCTGCCTTCGTAATTTTGAGCTTCTCGTCTCACCTTGGGTGCACGGGGATGAGTTATTGCACACCTTCGTATATCCTCGCCACTGTCTCCGATTTCCCAATGGCCCTCCCCCTATTTGCGATGTATGTAGAACAGACCCTACTAGTGCAAGTTGCCGGTAAATCTGCGGTTAGATGAGAACCTGCCGCCTTGCCAAATCGTTACAAGAGATGAGTCCTCTCCTTACAGATTTTTTAGCGTCATACACGAAATTGGAATTATAACTTCATCTGTAATAGGGTTATGCTTAATTAACATCTTTAATACATATTTTTTTAATGTTCTTATGTTTGTCACATTGTCCATGTTACTAAACTTGATTTTTTACGCATGTTATTTACATAGATGTAATTTTAAAAATATTTTAGGTGCCCACTGGCGCGTAAATGTATTTCAGAGGATTATTTGACGTGGATGTCAATGATGTTAATATCAACTGTAATCTTAAGGTTATTTATCATAATTAATGCCTGTTTAAGAGAAATAGTCTTGATTTGTCTTTTGAACAGTTATCATAATTATCTCTAATTTAACTCTTAGCGGTCTTATCTTTATATTGTGATAAGGCAACATGGAAATAGTGTAGTTTAATTAAAAGTCGCATTTCAATTTACATTTGATAAAAAATAAAACCGAAACTGGCTGCCATTGTAAATTAACACAGCTGCAGCTGAAGTGAAGTGAACGACAGAAATTTTCTGTATGCGATGTTTACATTATGAATTAACCGTTCTCTACTAGCGTTAATTCAGTAACGCCGCCAGCTTTCATCGCTTGGCCAAGCAGCTTCCTTCACTTTCCAGAAATCACTTGGACTTCTTGGTTATTAATTGTTTTTGCCTTCAGGTGGAGAATGTGACACAGAAGCGAACTGCAGCGAGCCGCCTGCAGGAAATGCTTTTGAAAATAGTGATGACGGAAATCATCGGACTCTCACAAATGCAGAAGTGAAATCAAATGTACGCCGTCATGAATGTTCCGCCTGCCAAAAAAGCTTTACACAGAAAAGTAGTTTAGAGAGGCACATGCTGATCCACACCGGTGAACGCCCTTATGAATGTTCCGTCTGTCAAAAGGGCTTTGCACAGAGAAGTCAATTAGTGACGCACATGCGGATCAGAATCAGAAAGCACCGAGGACCCCCGCCTCACGAATGTTCCGTTTGTAAAAAGAGTTTCGCATTTAGAAATTCCTTAGTTAGGCATATGGGGATCCACAGCGGTGAGCGCCCTCATGAATGTTCCGTTTGCCAAAAGACCTTCGCAAGGAGTGGTGATTTAGTTAGCAATGGGATCCACAGCGGTGAACGCCCTATAATTGCTCCGTGTGTCAAAAAAGCTTCGCGCAGGGAAGTCAGCTAATAACTCACATGCGGTTGCACAGTGGTGAGCGCCCGCACGAATGTTCCGTGTGTCAAATGAGCTTCGCAGTGAGAAACTCTTTAGTGAGGCACATGCGGGTCCACAGCGGTGAACGCCCTTATGAATGCTCAGTCAAACCACAACGCTCCGGTGCGTCTGCTTCTTCCGGGGCCAAGCACTCGCGGCTTCCCGTGCCTCCAAGAGACACGCAAAGGTTTCTTATACTTGTTTTTTTAAACGTGGCATCTCAAGGCCACGTGCGAAAGAGGGAGAGGGAAGGCAGACTCCGATGGAGAGCTGCAACGTCTCTTCAGCTCCGAGATGTACGGCTCCCTATTGAAGTTTGCCTTCCCCCTCCCTCTTTCGCGTGAGACCTTGAGATGCCATGTCAAAAAATCCAAGTAAAGATAATTAATCTAAGTGCTAATCCAGAGCGTCACAACTTTGTTGTGTCTGAGTAATAAAGAGGGAACTTGAAACCAAACTCCTACGTATTCGACACTAGTTCCACAATAACAGAGTGGTCAGTAAGATAATGTATTAAAGTTTACTTTAAAGTAATGCTCTGTGGCAAACATGATAACAATTAAAAGTTGATAAATTGTTGTAATTAAAATTTAATTATCTATAAACGACAATTTGGCTTTATTTTCTTTTGGCATGCACCTTATCTAACAGTTTCCATATTCTCCACACATCACTCCGCTTCCTTTCATACTGTTTGTCAATATCCTTATAAGTAATAAGTAGAGGCCGGATTTTGATGACCTAAAACATGGCAAAAAATCAACAAAATGCTCTTGAAGTTATTTTAAAATGACCTAAAAGCAAGGGAAAATGACAAAAAGTGTGGTCAAAACCAGTTCGGATGAACAACTCGAGCTGTTGGAGACGTTACTGATGTAATCGAGGCTTCTATTCATTCAAGTGAATTCAGCTTTAGAACTTTTGGTTTGGACTGTTCTTTATCAGGAAATCTCTTTAGTTATCCCGAAATCGGCTGAACTGACAATGGCACTGATAAGCGTAGTAGGAACCTTAATTACATGCAATGGCTGTCATTACAATTTCTGTGCGAAGAAATCAAATAGAGTACTCAGGAATTCTGTAAAGATCATTTATTGCATCTCGTAAATATTATTTGAAGCAAGTACCATTAAAATTATATTAAAACCGATTAAATCAGCGAAAAATACATTAAAAATGACGGAAAAGGTGAAAAATGCCTTATTAATTGAAATCGTGAAAAAATGGAAAAAGGAAAAAGAGAGAGAGATTCGTTTTGTTATTAAAAAATTAATTTTTATACTAAACGGCATTTTTCTAAATTGAAAACGTGACATTTCATTAAATACGCCCCCCTAGAAATAATAACAATAATGGTAATAATAGTCGAAGTATCTGAATGGAAATGCTTTAAAATATCCGTACTATATTAGAAGCCTCTAGGGCTTTTGCAGGAAGTTCGTAACAATCTACTCTAGTGCGATTCACAAAGGAGAATTTGCGAACATCAGTTCTGTGCTTTCTACATCGTATTTTAGGACAGTTTAGTTTGCTTTTGTAATTCGTTTTTCTATAATCTGTAGATCTGTACACACTGGGCCGGGTCAGCATGCCTTGGACATTACAAACAAACGCGTCCGTTTCCCTTTCATAGCTAAGAGCTCTCATACTATGTGTATGCCTGAGTTTTTGTGGTAAAGAAAACACGTAATTTTGAGGCAAAATTTATTTATTGTTATTAGAGATATTTGCATCAACTTCTACGCACTTCGCCCATCTTTCAGGTAAGTTAAGAATACCATGCCAGAAAAACTGTATTTTGGGGCAAACCGTTTGTCGAGTCATTTTCCAAATTCCTGGAAATTGCTGAAGGCGTACCTTTGTGGTTCCATCTCAGTTATTTCAAGGTGTCTTTCACTGGTGCTGTGTGAGACGGCGCATTGTCTTGCATTTGCCGTTCATTCAAATCGCGTGGGTCCAATTTACAGAGTTCATTTATCTTACCCATTGCTCGGAAACATATCTGCTTCTTCCTTGTGACCCACTGAATGCTTTTACCAATTTCTGTTGAATTTGAGTTGGGTCATCATTCAATAACGCCATTGCTCCTCTTCGCACTTTTGTGTGGTCTACTCGAGCGCGCATTGTCTTTCATGCGCATTCGCTTCGCATTTAAAATGTCAAAACCATGTGTCACATGTTTCAATCGGTTTTGGAGCCTGTTCATTCTACATTTATACAATTATAAAAAAGGAATGAATAGGGCCCATGTTTTTAAAAAACCTGTCCCAACATTGGGGGAGGGCAGTTGCCCCCTGAATCCCGCCTCTGGCCAAACCCACCAAATTCTTACCATTTTCAGTTAACAACTTCGAACCATGAGTAAAAATTTGAATTACTTGATCAGTTCTGGGAAATTTATTCGCAAAATCTTTCTCGGTGATTTTGATTTAAGCATTTCTTTACACACTTCTATATGCGGTCTAAAATAATTATTATGAAAATTATTTTTATATTTAAAATGAATATCTGATTTTACAACTGAATCTTGTTCAAACCATATACGTTGGTAACATTTTACCAATAATGATTTTTCAAAATTATTTTAATTAATAAAACTATCTGCAACTTCTATGATTGATTCTAATTTTTTTAACAATTTATTATCAATTTGTGATAAACATTTCAATAAGTATTTATAACAATTCTTCAAACCTGATCGTTAAGTATGAAATTTTAGTTTCTGCTACAATGACGTTGATTGGCGTGCTGGCTCTATTACCCATTGCCATTATCATGGCCTAATTTTGAATTTTTTGAAGCGTATCAATACAATTTCCGTAATTTTTTTTTAATTTAACAATTTCGTGCCTAAAATCACGAGTCATAGCACTCGAATTAACATATATTATGATAAAATAAATTCTTTCCAATGCAAATTTCCTAGCGTTCTTAAATATTTCAAATGCCGAAAAATAGGTTCTTCCCATGAAACAACATTTCGTGGGTCCGCAGTACGATAAAAATCATGTTTTTTCCAGCATTCCTGTATTCTATGGAAGCGTAGTCGGCAAACTGGAAACTTTAGGCGTTGTCCTTGTAGAAAAACTATTTTCTTTAACAGATCTTAAAAAAGAAGAAATTTGTCTACGCTGCGAAACGTACGGATTCGAAAAAGGCACTGACTGACTAACTTTTCTGTGATCCGGTAGTTCTAGCGTGAAAATACAGGATACCAGAGACAAAAAACTGCGCGTTTACAATTTTTGAAAAAGTGAGATAGTGAAAATATACGAATGATGTATACAACGGTTTATTATATCATATATTGTATATTTTCCCATTATATTGTAAGATATAATGAAACATGCATGATATTTGTTTGATGCCAAGTGCACACTGAGAAAAAATCGAGCCTATTATCTCAACTGAATATTTTCTGTTTTACTAAATATTATTACAATAACTTCACTTTTCTGCTATTATAAGCGCGAATCTTATTGTTTTAATCTTAATGTCGGTTCCAATATTGTAACAAAAAACTTTCATTGTTTTTTGTTTTTGGACAGCAAAACATTTTCATTACAAATTTATAAATAATACTAAAATAAATGCACAAAACTTGCAGCCATGTTCAAAGTGTTTTTTAAGTCAATGTGATTTAAAGATGCGGAAATGGTAAAAGTTGTTTTTATTTTTTTTAAGACAGCACAGCTCAGCAATCGAAACTAGTGGTGCTACGGAATGGCATAGACTATCTTGTACTAGTTCGTTTTCTAATTTCTTTGGTCTGGGCGAGCTTTACAATCTAGCCCAATCATTTTGCCAGCTGCTAACTATCCCTGCCCAAAGTTAATTTTTTTTACGTTTTCTCAGTTTTTCGGTTTCTTAATAGTACAACCGAAATATTACTTGAATATCAAAGAAGTGTAGAACCTCGTCATAAATGGCAATTTTCATTGAAAAATTTGGAGCAGTTTATAAGAAAATGGCGTTTAAGCGCTACTGTAAATGCGAGTTTTTGGAAAACTTTATTTAAAATCATTTGAAGAATTTGAACTCACATATTCAGTAGACACAGTTACAAATCGCTGCAAATGTGCATATTAATTGCGTGAGAGATAGTTACTAAGTAAGTAATTAAAGAAATTGTGTAAGTTTTGAAAAAACGGAACAATACCCCCAAATGAACTTAATGTAATTTTAAACACTGCAATTAGCACTACCCGGTACAAAAGTTTGAAGAACAAATTTGGGGCAATTATTGTGAAAATGTGGAATTTTGAACTCATTTTAACGGTTGAGTTTTCGAAAAACTTTATATGTGACATTATTGAAAGCAAACTTTATATGTGACTTAAATACAATAATGCGAACAAATCTTAATGAAAAAACTAATTATGACAACAAATTTCATTCGAAGAAAAAGTCTCTATCTCCAATTTTGTAGTTATAGGAAGACGCCGAAAAAAAATTGTTTGCGTTTTTCGGAAATTCAGAGTTAAAGTTAAATTCATAGACAGTGAAAATATGACATATTCCACCTTTATAAGTGTATTTTTTCTCTATTTTTACAAGAAATTTAAAGAAAACATTTGGAGCCGTTTTTGTCGGAATAGCCAACACATAAAACTATCATTCCGATCAACTCTCTTGCTTTTGTTTTATTTGTTGTCATTTATTTCTCGCGCGATTGAAGACTTCATAGTACAATAATGTAGTCTCACTTTTCTTTAGAATTAAAGCAGATTTTCATCTATAAACGAAGATTAACTCGGTGAATAATTAAGCTACGTAAGAAGTCGTCATTATCAACAAGTGCGTGTGTGGAAAATGTTAAAGTGCGTCAAGAGGGTATAAAACACAAAATTAAAAGTTATCTGTAGTCTGACTTCTGTGTTAATAATGGTTTTGAGATAGAAGTATTATCAATTTTTTATGGTTTCATTTGTTAATAATGATTTATACTGAAAATAATAAATATCCCAATTATTTAAGATTATTCATTTATATATCATGTATATCAATATATCATATTTTTATATGACCTAATGAGAGAGGCTTGGAGATTGGGATGCGAGAGACGGCCGCAGGAGCTGTAGACAACTCGCAAGAAGATATGACCTAATGAATTGTTTCTAACAGTCCAGTGATATTAATATTGGTGCAAAAATATCAATTTTATTTAACTGTTTAATTATTCATTGTCTTTCAGAAGTAAGTAATGGTTTAAAAAATAAGAAATTCATAATTAATATAAGTAGTCCTCAGTAACTTGCCTGTTCTTACCAGTGACAGACTTTCTTTTTATACGTATTTCGTGTCCATTGAAACAGGGGGTGATAATGTTAAAGGGATACTTATGGTAATAAATTGAACTTTTTGATATTTTAGAAGTTATTTATTGAAACTGGAGTATATACTGTCAATGTAAATGGCACAGTAAATATATAAACTTGCATAATGATATTGAATTCTTGATCATGCAGTAATTTCATAGTAAACCTCACTAACTTGCTAAATAATTCAAATGAGGATCATATACTCCACTATCCATTACAACTGCATGCCAAATTATTTGGAACCACTGCAAACTAGCGATCAAAGCAGCCGGCTGCTAGAATTCTCTTCCAGACAGCGATTCAATTCGACCTAGCTGAAAAGGTAGTGTCGAAAATCCTACTGCCGTCAGGACTCGAACCTAAACTGCCGGTCAGAGCGCTGCAGTGACATCAGTTGATGCTCTGCGCTAGCGCTCCCGGTATAATATAGAGCGATTTTCCTAAGGATGAGCCAAAGTGACAGCTAATGCTGGCAACATAACTGAAGGTTCGGTGGTCGTTGTGTCCTTCAGCCCATTAGACTCCCTTCCCGCATTTGTTCGTTTCCAGTTGGCTAACCTGTAAATGGCTTCGACACTTCCTTTTGTGATGTCCTCGTCCGACAAAAATATAGTGCGCCACGAGAAATAATTGAAATTAGGAAGTGCAATGTTATGTGCTCTTCTGTAAAAATTATTTTTTCCTTTACATATTACATTGAATTTACTTTTTGTGATAAATATTATGTTTATTTTAAAACCGAGACTTGAATGCGAGATACGTACCGGTGCACGTGTTTCCGGCTTAAAATCATTTTTCTTTCTATTTACATTCGTGGCAGTTTTCTTTTACGGATTGTGAGAGCATGTTAAGAGATTTTCCACCTGGCTTTGCAAAATGGCCTGTTAATTTTTTGTGAGAGCTTGTTAGTCCTCCATGAGAAACCCTCCACTCATTCTTCCACAGTCAACAACATTCTTTATACTCCTTTGACTTTAACTCGCACAGCCAGCTATAATCCCGTTCCCATTTAATGTTGTATTTTGTTAACCGACGTTTTCCTAGTTTAATTTTCTAAATGGAAGTGTCTTGCGTCGACAAATCAAAACTGTCCGAATAACTATCATCTCCAAACAAAGCGTGAACGAATATTTGTAACAGCACAAAAGTGAAGTACAGTTTATTCTCCAAGCACGGTGTATGGCATATCCAATATGCGAAGCGAGCTCACAATTCGATAAAAAATGAACAGCGCGTTGCGATCTGCGATGGCGTCGACACCAGTGATCTCATTGTTACTTGTTGCAACCCATTGTTGTAACGCCGCACTGCTAACTGAGTGATAATGACGGCCGCCGCTGGTTCTCGTTAATATAAACTAATAATTTTATTTATGGCTAAAATACGCATCGCGAATCCTTGGTACATTTATGAAGAACGTGAATACATTGAAGTTAATGACAGTAAAATATTTTCGTTTAAATTTTTTATATATAAACTTGAATGTAAGAAACGAACAAAGAAATGTGAAATAGAATACAAATTCTAAGATCCATAGCATACAGCGCCCTCTGGAATACAAAGCCAGGCGACGATGTGACGTAAGCACGAGTTGGCTCACGGCTGGCCCACGGCGAGATTTCCTTCTGTGTGTTGTGCGTTGTGGACTGTTGTGTTAGTCACATTTTGTTCAGAAATTTGATTATTGTAATTACGGAAATTCGAACTTGGTAAGTACCCTTTATTAACATTAGTTTCTGATTAAGTTTACTTTACGTCATGTACCTCAAATTAAGGCAAATATAAGCAAATGATTTATTTATGCTTCAATTTGTAAAAACGTGTTACAAGGCTTGTAGGTTATTCTACACATTGAACATACTTTGTTTTGGACTTAACGTGAATACACCGTATACAAATGTTAGAAAATTTTGAACTTTTGTTGTTATTGTTTCATTTATAGTTCATCAAAATAATGGCGTACAAATGTTGTGTGCCTAATTGTAAAGGCAACTATCGTAATGGCCCTGCTTTTATGTGTTCGGCTCTCCCTAAGAGAAAGAACCAGGGAGTGCGTGGATCCGAGCTATTTGTAGGGAGAAAACATTCATTCCCAACAATGACTCAAAGGTAGATAATTAAAAAAATACTTTAAACTTGCAAGCGTTTTCTTGATGTGTGTGGTAAATGTTGCACGTCTGCGAGCTTCACTTTCATGAAACAGACATAGAAAGAGAAGTGAAAATGTTTAATGAGGAAACTGGAGAGCATTTATCAGCTCCACTATCACATCCTAGACTTTCTAGTGGTATGTTAATTTTAGAATTTAAAGGAATTAATTGGCGCTAAATTGTTTTATACTGTTCTGTAATTGTTTGGAAATTCTTTGTTCAGGTGCAGTATCATCAAAATTAATGGATTGTCCAGCATATTTATCAAAGTCTGAGACACCAGTTCGTGACCAGCAGACAAGAAAAGAAGAATAGAGTTGGAAAACCTTAAAAGGACAATAACCGCTAGTCTGGAGACGTATGCAGAGTACAATTCATCTCGTGTTTTCAAAAGTTTAGAAGAACTGACTGGATTGCCCTTAGAATTTAACTCAGAATGGACCGTATTAATTAGAAGCTTCTTGACAGGTTTTATACTCGTAATAGAAGAACCACAGCCACAAATAAAGTGCTCTGTTAAAGCGGATGAAAAATTGTGTGTATTTATCCGTTACAGGAATGTGTTAATTACTCAAGTAAACAATAAGTTATTACCAGCTAAAGTAGTAATATTAATGAGTTACAAAATCTTGTAAATGAATGCCACTCAAGTTTTGGTGATGAATTGGGCATTACTTGTAATGCCAATGATTTGAATTGCTTTGACCTTGGATATATTGAACTCATTGAAAGGACTTTCCCCAGAAAAAGGTGAGGCATTGTCATTTTTAAAAGAGCAAGCGAGTATTCTGAATGACCACCGAAGGTAGCAAGATATTCTGCGGAATTTTTAATTTTCTCCATTTTGTTAAAATCTATTGATGACCAGTCGGGAGCTTAGAGCTTGTTGAATAGGAAATAAATAAATAAATAAATAAATAAATAAATAAATGATAAAAAGATTTGCTGTTTTATTTAGCAGTTGGTGACCGTAAATTAGAAAGTTGGTAATACTTACCTCCAAGTTTAACACAATCAATCTATTCATTTTTGTGATTGAATTGGTTGACGGGGAGAAGTGGCTCAGGGCATCAACTGATGTCACTGCAGAGCCTCTAGTCGAGAGGTCCTATATTCGAGTCCCAACGATATCAGGATTTTCGACACTAGTTATGTGGGTTGAGTTCTGTCGATGTCTGGAGGAGAATTCTAGTGGCAGGCTGCTCTGATCGGTACTTTTCCGTGGTTTCTCCGATCAGTACCCGACAAAGGTCGGAACAGTACCCTAACAAACGAGTCACGGACCGCGCGTGATCTTTCCTTCGTCTTCCTTGTCCTATCCTCACCCCTTACTCTCACACACACATGCCCTTCACTAGCACACACAGCGGGAGACCAGTCGGGAGCTTAGAGTTTGTCCCGGGTGGGGTGGTGCTCCTCTGGTGGGAGGTATCTGGTTGGAAAAAAACCACATGCCGACGGTAGGTCGGTGCCGAATCTCACCATTCGGAGGGGGAAGATCACTGCCACCTCCCGAGGAGAAACATTACGTTAGCAGTTGACGCCCCCGGAATCACTAATCAATTGAACCGGCTACGGAAATGTATGATGAACATTTCTGAAAGATAAAGTAGGGCCGTGTTGCATTTAAAAGGGGCTCCGAGGCAAAACTACGTGTATAATTTCAGATGCTCACGACCTCATTAATATGAGACAATTCTAAAATTTTATCTATAAATAATTTACTATTTTTTCAAAACTTCTGATTTTTTAAAAATTCGAAAAAACGCGAATTTGTCAGCGGAGAGCATGACTGTAGTGGAAGAAACGGGCATTTAAACTTTAAAAAGTTTTTGGTTTGCGTACGACCCTGAGATTTTAGTTTTGGTTTATAAAACCCAGTATCACTACATTTTGGTCGAATTTTTATTATTAATTTTACTTTCTCGCATATAGACATATACGGGAGTAATATACGTAGAATCAACGTGATAGAAATTTACCTCGTTGAGTAGGATTGAGAAAGTTATGTAATGCTGCGGAAAATCGATTTCGAGATTTCAATGGAAATACACGTTTTGGGGTCCCCTCATACCGATTTTTTTTAACTCCGTCCGTTCGTCCGTCTGCCCGTCTTTCTGACGGATGTGAACAATCCTAGCACCTAAACCACACGTACGATCTTTTCCAAATTGAAGTAACCCCTGTCCATCTAGCTGTAGTTGAAGATTTGAAATTTTGAAAAACATTCTTTAAAATTTGGGGATACTGTACACGAAACCCGGACATTTTCAAAATGTTCTCAAAAACGGCTCCAATTTTTTTCTTTAAATTTCTTGTAAGAACAGAGTAAGCTACACTTACAATAGTGGCACAGGTCCGATTTCCGCGGTTTACTCTCAATTTGCCAAAATTGTAAAAGTTTAAATTGTTTTCGATATTTTCCTACAACTATAAAATTGAAGATAGAGATTTTTCTCACAAACGAAATTTGTTGTCCATAAATATCTGTTTCATTTAGGTCTGTATATTTTTTTTTGAAAATTTTAGTATTTTTCCTGCAATTGTGCATTCGCAATTAAAAAATTAAAAAAAGATTTTCTAAAAAACGACTCAGAATTTTTTCTTTAAATTTTTGTTAGTGATAGTACCAAATGCACCCTATCCGATGACATAAACACCACATTGCTCTGTTCTTTTTTTTCAAAAATTACAAAAATGTAATGTTTTTGACTTTTCTCACGTCGGTAATATTTACACCACGAGCGATTTCTTCACTTTATTAGATTTACAAGTACATGGGTTTTAAATAATGCCAAATGTAGTTTCTCAAAAACTCAACAGTTTTCTGTCAAAATAAGCTCAAAGTTCTGCGGTTTCAGAAAACTTCAAATGTCATTTTCTCAAAAAAGGCTCCAAATTTTTTCTTCAAATTTTTCCAATGGATAGTGCTAATTGCACTGTTTTTAACGACGTGAAGTTCATGTTGATGTTTTCTCTTGTTTTGTCAAAAATTACACAAACGTATTATTTTAAAATATCTCTCAGGCCATTAATATGCACGTTTCCATCGATTTGTATACATTATTGCATTTGTTAGTGAAAGTTCTTCAAAGGACTTCAAATGAAATTTTTCGAAAGCTCGATTGGTTCCTGTGAAAAAGAGCTTCAAATTCCGCATTTACAGTAATTCTCAATCGCCATTTTCTTAAAAACGGCTTCAAATTTTTCAATGAAAATTGCTATTTAAGACGAAGTTATTGTCTTCTTGAATATTATTACAATATAATTTAGGTTCTGCTATTTAGAAACCGCAAAAAAATGAGAAAATTTCAAAAAATGTATTTTTGGTGGCAATAGATGTCAGCACGCAAAGAGGAGGGACAAGATTGTACAGTAGCAGTCCACTCCAAGGAAATTAGAAAACTTTACTACGAGAAAGTCTATGCCATTCTGTAGCACCTCTAGTTACTTATTTGACAGCGGTCTCTGTTGATGTCACGGTTGACATGTAGGTTTCTATTTTATTTGTTCCATCGCTTCGATACTATATGGAGCATTAAAAAAAGCTAGCTGGAGGTCTAGGAACAAAATCCAATACCTGTATGTCAGAAGTGGCCCTGGCTGGTGTTGCATTAGTCCCACTACGCCCTAAGGCGGTGAATGGCTGTTTCGCAAAATTCCCGGGGCTGCGTTGTGAATCAGATCCGCGCGCACTGCCTGACGTTGTTGTCCGAGGTGAATCGCTTGCCCCTTAGAGCCTCTCTTTGGGGGACCCAAAATGGCGTAACCGCAGGGAGAGATGTCTGGACTCTATGGAGGGCGGCCGAGAACTTCCTACGTGAATTTCTGCAAAAAAAAAACGACGACCTGGCAAGCTCACCCGTGGGGTTATTCTGCTCCACGGCAATGCAGTCTCAACACAATCACGGCTCTCTCGCAGAAAAAATTCACAGCAATATCTTGCTCAGACTTCAATCCAATTCTAGTCCCAGCAACATCCGGGAATATCTTTCCGAGGACGGAAACACACGAGTTTACATTACGACCGGAATTTCTTGCATTAAATTGAAAGCAATAGAAATGGACCATCTTAGAAGATCTTTGAGAATCTCACGTCGAGAACATGTAAGCAATGAAGAAATAGGGAAAGGGCGCAGTCTCAGTATAACATCGTTGACAGAATCCAAGAAAGGCAGCTTCTCTGTCTCGGAAATGTATTAAGAATGGGAGAAGATAGATGGCCGAAGAAAATTATGCTATATCAACCTACAGGAAGGAAAAGAAGAACCTCGTGGTATGCAGGAGTACAAGAAGCCATGCGTGCAAGGAATATTGAAGACGAGACCGAGACCTGTGGCGCCGGAGGTGCGGGAAGCGGCGACAGCTGTAGGACCCCCGCAGAAGAAGAATTTCTAGCAAGAAATATTGCCAACATGAGAAATATTTATTGCCGCAATGTTTTCATTGGCAACCTTTTTTGTGAAATAATGTAGCTCGCCATTTTTTTGCCAGTGTAAAACCAGCTTAATAATAGGCATACACTGCGCACTTCCCAGAAGGACATCTGGCACAAAAGGGTATCAATGTCGGAAGTCGGAATCATTCTTGCCCTTCGTAACACGAGTGCTTTGATTACGTCGCGATTCTGTGTTCAGCGCTCAACCAACAACCAAGTTTCCAGAGACTTTCGCATTTTTCTCCATTTCTGCGAAGAAAACCGATCTGAAGCCACAATGCAAGCTTTTTGGCGACAGAAATTCAATGTCACGTGCAAACCCAAATGACAGCTTCAGTCGAGACAAAAAATGATTTGGGACCAATAGACAATTATTTTGGTTAGTAGAACTGAACGAGATTTATTTTATGAAATAAAGTATTTAAAAAGTAAAATATGTGTGAGATGGTTTTTACGTCATAAAAGGCAAAATAAAAATTCATTCAATGTTTAATTTTCCATAAGTCATATACATATACTAATTGCCTTTAAATATTTTCATTATAATAAAATAGGCATTTCCCTGAACATCCGATGTCTAGTTATACTATTTGGTTATAAGTTCTCTACGATCTCTGACTTTGCAGCAAATGCCTGATGGACAACCGCAGCAACGTCATTGTGCCGGCTCAAGTATTCTGTTTGTGGCAATGCAGAACACCCGCTGTGTTGTATGTGTTGGAGGGTTTCGCCGGATTCAATGCAAAGGCGGCAGCAGTCCTCTACACTCACACCTTCAATCACAATCCTTTGATAATTGGGAGTGGAGGATATTTCGTCCTAAATAAAAATGACGAAGCCTTCTGTCTCAGCAATGAGGTCAGATTTTGTTAGCCAGGAGACTGAGATGTAATGTTCACTGCGTTCCCATTGAGCTCAGCAGGAAACCTGCCGTGCAAACACTTTTGCGTCCACTCAGTCTATCTTCTTTGGTGATGCACGATCTCTCAGAGTCCGTTTTATTCATTTTCAATGGAGTAAAATTCTTTTTCGAGGCACAAATTGCTTCAAGCACAACCATTGTTTTCTGAAGGAAGTATTTGCGAAGATTGTTGATTTGCATCGCGCACAAGGACTCACAATCCATAAGACCTCTACCTCCTTCGTTCCGAGGTATGTATAGTTTTGCCACTGAACTGTTGGAATGGTGCATGCGGTACTTGGTAAGTGTGGTCCTAACTTTTTGATGAAGCTCCTGCAGTGCAGTAGTTGTCCAGAAAAAATATACCAATAGACAACCACACGTACTGCCCAAGTGTTCATGGCTGATATGAGGTTCTTTCCATTTAAAAGTTTTACATATTTTAGCGAATCATTGCAAGACTTTAATTTGAATATCACGCTTCATCGTTACTTCACTTGTTTTTAAAAGTTGGTGCACGCCTAAATATTTATAGGTGTCCTCTTGCCCAAGTTCTTGGATATTTGTGTATATCAGGATCAGTTAGTCGGAATCAAGGATTTCCCCCCTTATCATGTGCAATCTCCAAACAAATAGAGTCGCTGTGTTAAATGTGATCAAAATAAATTATTACAAAAACTAGAACAGACGCAATTTAATGCGACAAAAATCCCTATCCTGATTCCCTTTAGTTTAAATAATTAAGGCTTAATAATTAAAAGTTAAATAATCAAGGCAAGGAAAACTTTAATTAATTTAATCGTAATGACTCGTGCATCTAATGGACTTCGCTTTCTCGTGCATCTAATGGACTTTCGTTTTTGTTAGCTTCGCTAACATAAATATTTAAGCGCCAAGATACTTTGCAAGGAGGATGAGACTTGCAGGAAAAAGGGGTACAGTGAAATGAACCTTTAAGGAAAGAATCCTTCAAAGTGATTCAACATTAACCACAAAACTTCAAACAACATTGTACAATTTATTCATAAATATAATAGGGTACGATGCCCTTTGACACAGAATTACACCATTAACCAATTTGACAAGCTGATGCTTCTACACGACTTGACGTGTGTTGATAATTTTTTAAAATCCAAGTTGTCGATGAAATTTGCAATCAGAACCTAAATACACCGAAAGAAAGCAAATACCTTTATCAGTAACAAATGTGATATGGAACGCAAACCTCGGTAACCGCATAATGTAGTAAAAACTTAGTAATTCTCTAGGAATCGTTTACGCGCACTGCAGAGGTTGCCACCCAACATTTTCCCGCCAAACAATGTGACGTTATTCTGTACATCTCCAAGGCCAGCTTTATTACTGGTGTTAGGACATCTCTATTTCTTCACCCCGACACCGAGTAATAGAAGGTACTGAACTGAGCACACGGTGTCCATCAAAAGTACCGCCGAACGAATATCAACGACCGTCTCTTGCGAGCGGACCTTGTGAAGGCAGCAGGGATGCAAGGCGTGAAGTGGAAGGAGGGATTTGATAATACTCTCTGGATTATACACTTTCCTTGACCTTGCGATCGAAGACGGAAGAGCTTAAACCGCTTCTTACATGTTAGAGAAAATTTCTGTTTTATCTTTTCATTAGAATATGCACTTGTGATTTCTGATCTGGCTGTGATAGTGATGGAAGAAATTCATATTTTAATGGAAAGCATTATTAAAATAGATGCGGTAAGTTCTGCGATTTAAGGTATTTACTATTGTTATTATTATTTAGTATTACCATTATTATTATTATTATTATTATTATTATTATTATTATTATCAAGGCGAAGTCCTAGTCGCCAGAGATTTCAACGGCAAGGCCCTGGAGTGGGGAATGCCCTACACAAACACCAGAGGGAGACATCTTCGAAATGGCAGCGCGACTTAACCTAATCGTTCTGAACACGGGCAAAAAAGCGACTTTTACGAGACCGGGCTGCATAGGGACCATCCCAGACATCTCACTGGCGACAGAAAAATTGGCTGCAAAAATCAAAGACTAGAGAGTCATCGACGACTACACCGAAAGTGACCATCAATACATAACGTTCTCGCTCTAGGGAAGCAGCCCCCGGAAATACCACACGACATGCAAAACTTGGAACACCGACAAAATGGACGAGACAACATTTAGAACGGAAATGGACAAGACAAAAGACGCTCTAGAAGTGGCTAACCAGACGGACGACAGCAACTTGGACAAGCCAGTGGACAGAACGATTGAGGCGATCATACAAGCGTGTAACGCCTTGATTCCACGCAAAGCAAATTTCCCCAACCGAAGACTCGTGTATTGGTGGAATGAGGAGACAGCAGACCTGAGGAGGGAATGCCTTCGTCTCAAACACCAAGAAGAACGCCAAGGCAAACGAGAAGACCGGGGCATACAAGCAGGCGAAGAAAAACTAAGAAAAGCCATGGCTGAAAGCAAAGCCGCAAAGTGGGAGGAGCTACTGCAGGACGTGGATAAAGACCCTTGGGGACTAGGATACAAACTAGTCACGAAGAAACTAGGTGCTGGCTCATCGCCGGAGACCCTGGACACAACCACCATGGACAACATAGCGCACGCGTTATTCCCAATGCACCCGGCAAAAATAAACAGAGAGTTGCACATAAACAAGAGCGATATCCCCCTCTTCTCGAAGGAAGAGCTCCAAACAGCGGCAAGCTCCCTACAAAACAGAAAGGCCCCCGGGCCAGACGGAATACCAGATGAGGCGTTGAAGACACTGGCAAACTCCCACCTACACCTCTTACTGAATATGTACAATGCGTGCCTAAGGGAGGGCAAGTTCAGTTCAAGATGGAAGAAGGCAAGGCTTGTACTAATGAGCAAGGGCAAAGGACAGGAACACTCCCCTACTTCCTACACACCACTGCGCATGCTCGACACAACGGGCAATCTCCTCGAGAAGCTCCTGAAACCCCGTATCCAGTCGGCAATCGACAAGGCAGGAGGCCTATCAGACACGCAGTATGGCTTCTCAAAAGGAAAATCAACCTTGGACGCCATAAGAAAAATAACAGACGCAGCAGCCAAAACGGAAGAGGGCAACCACTGGTCCATACTGCTGTGCATGGTCGTCACTCTGGATGTGCGCAATGCATTCAACTCTGTGCGCTGGGACGATATCATGGAGGCCCTGGAGAACTTTGACGTACCGACGTACCTACTGCGCATCCTGAGCAGCTACCTGGCAGACAGACTTCTAATCTACGACACCGAGGACGGACAGAAAAGCAAGCGACTGACGGCAGGAGCGGCGCAAGGATCCATCCTAGGACCAGACCTCTGGAATGCAAACTATGACGCCATCCTCAAGATTGTAATGCCCGATGGCATCTTCCTTGTAGGATACGCGGACGACCTTGCAGCAATCATCACTGCACGCACGCTAGAGGGCCTACAAATAAAACTGAACCAGACGATGAGACGAATACAGACATGGATGACAGACTACAAACTAGAACTGGCCATAAAGAAAACGGAGACTTTTGTCAAAACGCCGACTGGACCCGGGTTCTGTCTGTCTGTCCGTCTCTCTCTCTCTCTGTCGGTCTCTGTCTGTCTGTCTGTCTCTCTGTCTGAATCTCTCTGTCTGTCTCTCACTGTCTGTCACTCTGTCTGCCTCTGTCTGTCTCTCTCTGTCTGTCGGTCTCTCTTAGTCTGTCTCTCTCTATCTGTCTGTCTCTCATTCTGTCTTTTCTGTCTTCCTCTCTCTGTCTCTGTCTGTCTGTCTCTCTGTCTGTCTTTCTGTCTGTCTGTCTCTCTGTCTGTCTCTGCCTGTCTGTCCCTCTCTGTCTCTCTGTCTGTCTGTCTCTCTGTCTGTCTTTCTGTCTGTCTTCTCTCTGTCTGTCTCTGCCTGTCTGTGTCTGTCTTTCTCCCTGTCTTCTCTGTCTCACTCTCTGTCTGTCTCTGGGATAGTGGTCCGACGCAAAGACATATTCGGACGCTCTGGCGCAACGTCCCCGTCTCGCCCGGGAGCGCCGGCCGGCAGCCGCCGTCGCGTACCGCTCGCGTGGAGCAGCGGGGCGCAGACGACCCCTGTTCCCGCACTCTGAGCGAGCTGGGGCGCGCGATGCACGCCGCGGTCGACGATCTCGTCCGGAACGAGTAACGCAGGCGCTCATGCCAGCCATCACCGGCTGCGACCCAGCACCTTAAGGTGATAGTGACACAACTACTTGTGCACTCACACGAGGCGACGGCGGCCGCTGCGGCGGGAGCGACGGAGGAGGCACGCAAGTTTGAACTCCCGCGTATGAATTGACAGTAAGCGTGATTGGCACACACAAGTGGTGGGTAGGAGTACAGGAGTGGGGAGATGCCTTTCCAGTCGACGGTGCTGCGCCTGGTGGAAGTAGGCATCGTTTACTCGCCCGCCCTGTTAACATCGGAGTGATCGCTCTGTGTGTCTATCAGGGGGTTCAAGCTTAATAGAGCCAGTCTCGGCCGACGTTCTCGGCAAGGATTAGTTTGGAGCCTAAAAGAAATAGCGCTGCAGTCGCAGTGTTAGAAAGAAAAAGCTAATATTAAACAGAGAAAGAAAATCGAAGAACACGAAATTGACCGAGAATATACGAATGTAGCCGAAGTTGATGTAGCGACCGTTAGCGACGGTGTTTGGAACGTTTGGAACTGGGCTTGAACAGGTGCAAACCGGTGCAGAACAGGTGTCACGTGTTTGGTTTGAGCGGGCTCCTGACTTTCAATTCAAACCAGATTCATACGTATCTTGATTTTTTGCGTGCATATTAAGCTATTAAGAGGTAAGACTTCGGTGTTATCATTAAATCATTATCATTAAACCCTCTTACATATGAAAATTCGTCATTTATTCTGCAATATAGAGCATACCTCAAAATAGCACAATGTTTTTTCAGATGCCTGGCTGTTGTATTTGCCATGCCAATTTCCAATCGTCGGAAAGACGCTTGGAAGGAATATCCTTCCATAGGTTTCCGTCGCGCAATCGAAGGCCATTCATAGTAGAAAAATGGCTGGAATTTGCTGGGATCCCAGATGTTGAAAGTATCCGAGGCAGACGCATATGCAGTGCGCATTTCAGAGCTGAGGATTTCCTTGTTGTTGGCCTCAAAAGGAGACTGCGATGTGGTGCAGTTCCGTGCTTACGTGAGTATCTTTTCATTTAATCTTCTAAAAATGCAGAAAACCGCAGATTACGCAATGAACAAATTACGCAGTGTTTTGATGTATTCAAATCTCTGCCAATTATATTCGTGCATTTGAACCACATACATTTGGTTTGAGTTTTCACAGAAATAATATTAAAATATTGATTTATTTTACAGGTGGTTCTGTAGGATTGGCTACAGCAGTGGAATCCATTTCAACAGCTCCAGAAATACCAGGTAACCTTGTTTGAAGTAAGATTTATGTTTTGTATAATTTTCAAAAATGAAAATTAATTTTTGTTTTCACTGTGTAATAGCTCTTGCTGATCCCCCTGTGTCTGCCTTGGAAGGTGGGGAAGAGACGGTGGCATCCAGCACATCAGGACAATGGGCCAGTTCTTCCTCACCTGAAGTCTCAACGCCATCTGGGAAATGGCAAGTTGAGGATCCTCAGGCAGGACCATTAACCCCAAGCTCTCAGACTCTCATACGAAGTGGTGGGATTCTTAAATCCATTGGTACTACTCGTGTGAAGGATCTCACCCCTCGTAAGCGTCTGATGTATCATGACCTTCAGGAGAAGAAATCAAAAATTAAACATCTGCAAGAGCGTGTGAAGTTCCTTCACGGCAAAGTACTGTCTACTCGTAGGAGAACGAAGGAATGGAACAACCTTGCAGATGAAATTGGGCAACATATTTCGCCCCTGTTTTACAACCTCCTGAAAGCACAGCTCAGCAACAAATCCAAATCTCCTTTTGGTCATAGATGGTCTACAGAAGTGAAGATTATTTGCTTAGCCCTTCGCAACTGTAGTCTTCAGGCATACAAACTCCTCAGGAAGTTAATGTTACTTCCTTCTCCTGTTACTCTTCTCCAACTTTCCAATAAAATTCCTTTCCATGTTGGCGTTTGCTTCAGCATTTAGAGGATCAGTTAAAATTTATGACTCCAAATTCAAAAATTTGTTCTCTAATTTTTGATGAAATGAAAATTCAAAAGAATTTATCTTTTAGTCCGTCCAGAAATTACATATTTGGCTATGAAGATATAGGTTCCCAGCGTAGGTGTCAATATGCAGACCATGCTTTGGTTTTTATGGTTCGTGGTCTCATTGACAATTGGAAGCAACCTGTAGGTGCTATTTGTCTCATGGTACTATTTCGGTCACAGATTTAGAAAATATAATTATAGATGTCACAGGTGCTTTACAAAGAATTGGTTTTAATATTGTGGCCATTGTGAGTGACCGGGCATCAACTAACGTTCGCTGCTTGAAAACTTTGGCTTTAAAAACTTGCAATTGGATAGACCAATTTTAAAAATTAATAATTGTAAAATTGTTGTAATTGCTGATCCTCCTCATGTTCTCAAAGCAACAAGAAATGCTCTTTTGGAAAACAAAATTATTTTTAAAACAGATAGTGGAGAAGTAAAAGAAACAAGCTGGCAATTTTTAGTGGACCTTTTTGAATTGAAAAAAAAAATCATTTAATAAAAACATGGGGAATATCACAGATAAACACATTTATCCTAAAAGGAAAATGAAAGTGAAGTTAGCTGCTCAGGTTTTGAGTGTAACTGTTGCTAATGCACTGTATAAATGTGGTGTGGAAGGGGCCAAGTATTTGGCTGAATTTATTAATGACATCACTCGTCTCTTTGATTCATTTAACGGTTTGAAATTTGATGACACTCACTTTTATAGAAGACCACTGAGTAACACTTCTCAGCATTTAGAATTTTGGCAGAGTATGGAAAAGAAACTGCGTTCGTGGAAGTTCGTTAATGCAAATGGCAAGCCTGCTTTCACTAAGGTGAAGGAGGCATGGTGTAACAATATCGACGCTGTTTCCACATTGTAGAAAATGCTTGAAGGCTTGGGAGTGACATCGTTGGTAACTCGACATCTCAACCAAGATCCACTTGAGAATCTCTTCGGTGTTGTGAGGCAGCGTGGTATTCGCAACAACGACCCTACCAGTCTGCAGTTTGATTTGGCTTTAAAATCATGTATTTTTAATGGGATGATTGGTGCCAATGGTAAATTTAATTGTGAGAAAGATGATGCAGATGTCCTTTCGAATTTGCGTGAATTTGTGAGTAAGATTGAGAGTGTAGGAGCAAGAGACACTCATGTCTGTGATGTTGTTGACAATTCGTCTTTCTTGAAGGGGGGAGAGGAAGTGAAGACAACATGTGCCTGGATTGCCACAATGCCCTCAGATCCCACAGACAATCCTCTAATATCTGATGAGGCTGCAAGCAAAACCATTAAAATCCTGAACAAAATTCCCAATCTGAAGTCGTGCCATTCTTGTTTTGTCTCCTTGATCTATTGCCACCATACTCCTCCACGTGAGGGAAGAAATGTTGTGTGTGCATGTTCCAAACCAAAGAAAATTGTTAAAATATTTTGGGAGTTATCTTTGAAAATTTTCAAACTTTTAGAAAACAAAGGACATGCACCAAAACTTCTGAGGAACTTCAAAATTTTTGTCAAAATTCAAATTTTCAATTCTTTGACTGTAAAGAGCATTGCTCTGAGATTCAAAATTCAATGAAACTATTGCTGAGCAAGCATGCGGTTAATGAGTTCTGCTTGAGGATCTCAACATGTATTAAAAGAAGTAGGTTTCTGTAAATTGGTTGTTAACATTTAATATTTAATAGTTTTAGTTTTAAGAATATTTTATTTTGAAACCTACTTCTTTTTAATTAATTCTTTAACTTAGAATATTGTTGACCCTGGAACCTAATTTATTTGTTCTTAAGTTTCTTAAACCCCATCTCGATCAGGTTTTTCATCCAGGTTCTCTGATCCATTGAACAAATGCTGAGATGGACCCTTGTTTTGCTTCTGGACATAAATGTAACTTCATTTTCTGTGCACGTCTTCTAGAATTCAGTGGGAAATACAATTATTCAAATTATCGTTTCCATGTTGTTGCGGCAGGAAGTATTATTCCGAAGGACAACATGGGTAAGAGCCAAAATTTCATTTCCAAATCACTTTTCCCCATAGCACGTCATATGCAGTTTTTAACGGCTTTTTTGACGTAAAATAAATAAATAAAATAAAAAAATAAAAGTTACACATGGCACTTATGCCAGTTTTATCAGAGAAATGTCATGTTGCAACAGTTTTGTTACTGCAGACAAAAGTTGCAAAAGATTTAAAACAGAAATATAAATATACTAGGTTTTACTTATGCTTATATGAGAAATACTTTTTTAAATGCTCCAGGGTCATATTAAATGTATTTACTGACGAACCTGGCAAATTTCCCCCTTCTGAAACAATTTATGGTTGTTTCAAAATTTGTCTGGTGCGTTTCTTTCATTTTTTGTGAATTGTTTAGATACAGAAGTGGTAGCACAAGCACTGGATATAAGGTGCATCCTTCTGATAGCTGCTCTTTAAAACACTCGGTATAAAATGGATGTTATTGTTCATCCTTTTGTAGGATGCAGAACAATGAGATCTTGTCACTTGCAGTAATAACTCAATATTAATTTTCTTCAATTGCTGCTGCTTTTAAGCTATAATTTATTAATATCTTGTATAAATTGAATGAAATGATAAGCACAATTCCTGCTGCGCCATTTACTGTCTGGAAGTAAATTACAACTTGGCATTCTCTCTGAGGGTTGCTAGGAAAAAGGAATGTTTTACCATAATGAAAAGAAGAACACAGTAGTTTTCAGTACCTTAAAAATGTTTTCAAAATTTACTTAAATGTCACTGTGGAAAATGATTTGTGATTTAGTTCAACATAATTCAAACTTAGACATTTAATTATCAAATACCTTAATAAGATAATTTTGTGTAAAATAATTTGGAAACGTTATGAGGAAAGGAAAAACAGATTAATTCATGAAACTAAACAGGTACTTTCATTCCAAACTCTGTCATTTTAAATATTAATCTATTGAACTTTGTGTAAGAACCAAGCTTCTTACATTCTAAAAATAATGGTACAAATGATAAGATATTCATTTTCCATATTTGTACAGTGAATTAAACTTTTAATTCTTCTAAAGAATTGGTTGTTTTATATTTTTCTACTAAAATGTTTTGTGAAATACTTATTAAATATGAATGACTGAAGTAAATTTAAGTTTCATTAAGTATTTCAGTTGTGGATGATAGTAATTAAATGATCTATTATTAATTATTAACTTGGAAATCAATATTGTCATGTTTGTGTAGTTATTTTATTGCAATTTCACAAAAATGTTTTCACAGTGCTTGAAAGTGCACTACGCTTAGACAGGACTTGAAGGTCAATAACAGAAATTTTTGATATCTCAAAGCAGTGTTTCATTCCCTTCTGTAGTTTGTAATAGCAAATGTATATTTAATCACTTCAATATTCATAGATGGAAGAAATATTTATTTCCAGATGTACTTGAAGATAAAGTATTAGGTACTAAGATTTTAATTTATTGTTCAGATTTTGCAGTAGTAACTACACGATTGTTGTGAATTTGTGATGTGATATTAATTCTAAAATCAATATTTATCAAATTGTATTACTTGGAGAAATTGTATTTATGTAATTTACCATTGTTTTTTTATTTTAATTTTAAAAATCTGTGTCACTCTATTTTATTGAGTTGTTTGTCATCATCAGTCACTTCCATGGCAGGGTATCCCACGTTTTCTACAGAATCCTAAAATAAATTATAAATTACACCAGAACTAAAACAAAAAATACCTCCCATCTAATTGGTGGAGATATCGTCCAACGTCATCGCCCCCTCACCCCCATGGCATGACCCCCACTACCGCTCAGTTTAGTACTGAAGCCACTTGTTTGAGCGCAGCACTAACGCTAGCCTTGAGAATTAACACGTAGTTTGACAGCCCAGGTCTCTATACTCTTTGCTCTGTGCTCTAGCTCTGTGGGGCTACCTGCTTACTGAGAAAGATTTTCTAACCCTTTTCTTTATCGAAGTATACAATTGTTCACTTGTGATTTGTGATCTGGCGGTGATAGTGATGGAAGAGATTAATATTTTAACGGAAAGCATTATTAAAATAGAATCGGTAAGTAGTGTGAGTTACGGTAATGTTTTATGAACACTAAATGAATGAAGCTCAAACTCAGTTGTAATGTATGTTGTAAGTGCATCATATTCACGATTAATGCAAGATTGTGCGCATTATTATTATTATTATTATTATTATTATTATTGAAGTGCAGCTTATGGTAATGGTATGCTTACTTTTTTTAAATGATTGTTTTTGTGTTATCTTTAGGTGAAAGAAGAACCGATTGATGCTGAAGATAATTACTGGAATGCCTTTGTGAGTAATATTTGCTTTAGTAGCATAATCTACTCAGTGATTTGTGGTAAATGGAAAGTATTTGATGATTTAACATATTGGGGTTTAGAAGTAGTCACAATTATGAATGTGCAAATTTTTCAGCATTGAAGCATGCTGAGAGATAGGATTGTGGGTGGTTTAGTGCTCAGCATCCAGTTGAATTCTAATTGGAGCGGAGAAAATTAAGGTTCCACAGAAATGTCTAATTTTGTTGATATGCCAAAAGGGAGCTGTGAAATTTTTGGTGAATCTGATTTGGTGTTTTTGCTTTGGAAGGTGATCCTGGAGGGGCATTTGCAAATAATAGCTTGGCAAGGGTACACGTTCTTCACTGCGAAGGGCAAGGAGTTATAATGCTATATACCTTACTGTCTGTAAGTTAATGTGGATATAATAATAACAATAATAGTAATAAATAATAAATTTGACACATACAGCATAGGACAAGTCAGGTCATGTCATCATACAATGAACAATACTGGCATTTGTAAATATGAAATACAATACAGAAAATAAAATTGAATTTTCTCACTAAATACAAATTAATTTTATAAATAGCGTAAAACTAAAGTTGAAAAACAATTATAGTAGAAAAGAAAGAAAAAAAGAAAAAGAAAGAAAAAAATGTGATTCATGAGATTGGTGCCTAGGCTGGATGCAACAATCAGCTTGGGGTGCCTGTATATCCAACAATCAGCTTGGGGTGTTCAAATCATGCAACATTATATGCAAAAATAATGAGTACTAGTTTATACTGATGTTGATAAGTGTTTATGATGTATGTATTCTTTTGTACTGTAGAAAGTATGGTTTCTCAGGAAAGCTTTGAGTTTATTTTTGAATGTGTGTAGTGTGTTTAAGCTCTTAAATTCACTAGGGAGTTGTTATATAATGTGATCCTTCAAACAGTACTTTTTTGAAAGAGTGAAGTTTCACAGGGGGAATATTCTTTTTTGTCTAGTATCATAGTTATGAACTTCACTATTTAGAGTAAGAGTCCTTGTTTTCCATAAGTGTCTTCTTTGTGAAGATAAATATTTCAAATATGTATATGCATGGGAGTGGTAGGATTTGTAATTTTTTTGGAAAGTGGTTTTCAGGATTCGTGTTTGTCATTGTATTCAATACTCTGTTTTGGATGATGAAAGTGTGAATACTTTCTTGGGAATTTTTTCAGAATATGATTCCGTATTTTAGATGTGAGTGAACATTTCCAAAGTACACTGTTCGTTGTGTCTCCAAGTTAGAATTTGACCTAAGGATGTATATGGTATAGCATGACTTGGTAAGCTTATCTTTTAGATCTGTAATGTGAGAGTTCCTTTTTAGATCTTCAATAGTCAATCCAAGGAAAGTTGTTTTTTGGGCTATTTTTAAAAGTATGTTTATTATCATCAGTTGTGTTGCAGGCTTTTGTTTAGAGAGTGGATTGCAAAAGTTTAGGGAGACAGTCTTACTGGTGTTTATGACGAGTTTATTTTCCTGGAACCATTTTGCTAGTTTCCTACAACTGTTTGTACTTTTTGTAGAGTTTGTTGGGTATTTGCTTTGATAATAATGTTTGTATCATCTGCAAATAGGACCATTTTTCTTTTGTAGTCAGGGGCATGTCGTTGATGTACAAGGGAAATAGTATAGAGCCTAGGATTGATATCCTTATGGCACTCCATAATTTATTGTTCTATAAGGGAAAAATGGTTTGAAATCTTTTCATCTCTAACGTGCTTGATTGTGACTACCTGACAATGATATGAAAGGTAAGATTTTACACGTTGATGTGCTATGCCTCTAATTCCGAAAGTTTCAAGTTTGGATAACAGCATGTGATGATCAATAATGTCAATTGCTTTTGATAAATCTAGAAAAAAAAAATTTATAGAATTTTTGAAAATCCAGATAGTAAGGATATTGGTCTGTAATTCATGAGATTGTGGGTATTGATTTTTTTAAACAGTAGCTGAACTTTTGCTTTTCGAGAATATCTGGGAAGCTACCTGTCATTAAAAAGTGATAAAAAATATTACAAATACGAGTGTTCTATTATATTCAAATTCTATTATATTTGTTGCCGAATGTTTAGTGAGTATGTCAGATATTATCCAGTCCTGTAAGGAATTTGTTCATTTTATTTATGGTTTTTTGTATTTCTGCAGATGATGTTTCAGAGCTATATATGGAGTTTGCATTTGGTGATGTGTGTATATTTATTCTTTTTTTTTTGTGTTTGCAATGTGTTGATCATTCATTAACAGTTTGGCCTGTTACTTTCTTTAAGATACTTTTGTATGTTTTGTAATAAACAATCAGGACTACATGAGTGATGAAGGATGGTTTCATGCACATTCGTTTCCTTTTGTTATTCATGATTTGTGGTTTTTGCTTATTTTCTTCATTGTCTATGGAAAAACAATGCTGAAATAACTTTGGAATATGTTTACAAATAAGTTGGATTTGGTATTTGAGTCTGTTGCTTTGGACACCTACCTGTTTTCTGAACTTCTTAGAGAGTTGAATTTCTCTAAGTTTTCCTGAGAGGTTTCGGGTATCTGGATAAGGTGTTGCATTAATAACTTTTGTGTCTGTTTCGAGTTCGAGAATTTGTGCTCTGAGGTCACTAAAGCCTGTGTTATATGTAACAACTGAATAGCTGCAATCATTTGTGTTTATTATTATTTGATCACTGGCAGTATTGCTTTTTTAAGAAATTCTGGTAGGTTGATTTATAATAGTTTGTAAGTTGAAAGATTTAAGTAAGCTTTTGAATAGTTCCTCATCATTTGATTTTGACAAACAGTTTGTTGAAATCTCCGCATAATATAATCTCTGTGTCTTTTTGTTTAATAAGATCAATTTCAAATTTTTTTAAGAAAACATTTGTGTGTCCTGTGGGGCTGTGGTACATATATAAAATCCATATTCTTTGTTTTGGTGAATCTACGATAGATATTTCAAAGTCTTTATCTTTTAAGAGAGAGGAGTATTCCGTGATTGACACATAATGAATATTATTTTTAAAAATTTGCAAGTACCACCACAAGCGTAATATGATTTGCCTACACAAGCCACTAACTATGGTGAAACCTTGAATGTGTGTTTTGTCTAGTTGTTGTTGAGTTAACCAATGTTCACTAAAGCATAAAATTGTGAAGTGTTGTAGGTCATGTTCGAGTATTATTTTAAATTAGTGAGCTTGTTTCTTAAAGATTGAACATTTTGAAGTAGTACATATATATATTTGTTTTTATGTATAGTGGGCCTTCTTGTTAAGTGTGGTTGCCACAGGTCATAGGCAGGAGGTTGTCTGCGGTTGCAACGAAAGTTGTGCTTTGCAAGAGGATTTGTACTGTACTATGGGAGGAAGTTGCACAGTTGGAGAGTGACAAGTGTGGTCGTTGGGATAGGATCATGAAATGGAGGTAGTGGTAGGGGGGAGATGGAGGTGGTGTGTGGAGGTAGGTGTAGATGGTGGGATAGACAAGTGTGAAGGAGGTCGCAGCGAGGATGAAACAGCTCAACTTTTGTTGTGTTAACATGGTACCAAGCCAGGCTTGCCTACCTGATTGAGTGGAGACCATGTTTTTTAAATATGTTTCTAGGGACTGTCAAGATCAAGTAGTTTAATTGGTGTCTCTCTCAAGTGATGTTTTAGAGGTTTGTTTGCCATAAGCTATAATTCCAACCTTCGGTGTGGGGATTAAAAAGAAAGGGAAGGAATTCGTCACGGGAGGGGATGTAACAACTTTTGCATTTGAATGCACCGTGAACCATCTCCAAAGTGAAATCTTCCATTTGATTTGAGATTTCAAGATCTTCCCAAATAACTTCAGATTATTGGAAATCTTTTCTAGAAAAATAAAAAAGCAGAATTTGGAAATACTTTGTTAAGTAGTTAAATAAACAAGCCAACAATTCTGGTCCAAAATATTTTAACAATACACATATGTAGTATTCTCAACTAATACCAGATTAAAAAATTTTTACAAATGAGTATAAATAAATTAAAATTTAAAGTTCATATTTATTTTATTTTCAAAAAATTGAAAGATTTAAGATTATTTTGGTTATATTATGTGTATTAAATAATTAATTCCTTTTCACCATTTTAAAATGTAGTTGAACAAAGTTGTCTATCGTATATTATCACATCAGTCTTTTATATAAGTACAAATTCAAAATTTAAGTAGTACATGACTTAGTGTAGGGATCACAGAATTTTGAAAATGTGCACACAATTCACTTTTCCCCATAACACGTCATATGCAGTTTTTTAACTGTTTTTTTTTACGTAAAAAATAAATAAATAATGGGGCTCCCACTAGACCCTATGGTAAAATTACCTCCTCTAACTTAGGAGGTCGCGTTTGTGACCAATTATGATAATCGCTTAGCCACCCCTCATCCTCTCCACCGTGGATTTACCACTCGCCACAGCGGCGCGAAGTGCGGGTTTAAACGACTTTCTTAGGTTGGACCATGTTCTAGACTTCAACCAATATTTCTGCCCAGACTATTAAAAATTGCTTGAAAACATTTGAAACTTATGTACATGAAGACAATCACCTTGCCCCATGTGAAATAACAGATGTCATGCGGATATGTGAAGATATTGCTACAAAAAGGCAACAACAATGAGATGATGAAGAAGAAGAAGAATAATTAGAATTAGAAGAATAATAATTAGAATTAGAATTAGAAGAAAAATAATTAGAATTAGAAGAAGAATAATAATTAGAATTAGAATTAGAAGAATAATAATTAGAATTAGAAGAAGAATAATAATTAGAATTAGAACAAGAAGAATTAGACAAACTACACTGGCAATTTTTTCAAGAGAACATAATTCTCCAGTAATGTAAGTAATGTTTAATAAATGTCTAAGAAAATGGAACAAAGAACTTTTCCTTTTTTTACGACCCTTTTAATAAAATCAAATCTTAAAGTCCCAGCAATATTTTATTAAGAGAGTTTACTGTATTATGGCTTGTAATAGATGATTTAGCCAAGAATTTTTTAAATTCTTTATCATAATTGTTGTCATGTGCGTTAATTGCAAAGGTCTAGGCGAGGATATTTTATACATCTTTGTCAGTAGTGACTAAAAGATTGCTATAAAATATAAATTTAGGAAGATACGTAGATCGATATCAACCATTGACGCATTCGATTTTTTTCCAACTTTTAAAAGTGTTGAATGCCAATGTCTTTAAAGAAATGAAATTTATCTGTGAGAGTCGTTTATTTTCATTATAGGTTCTTCAGGCTTTGGACCGATGATGTTTGTATTCAATTATGAGAGATCGTATGGGATGTCTCTGGAGTTTACCAAAAGTTTATCAAGTTGTGCTATATGGCAGTTGTTGTTCCAGGAGGGGAGCTTTTCCCTTTTGATTCATAATCTTAGGGATTTTTGAGATTAGCGACTTGAAGGATGATTGAAGTAAAATTAAATATTTTGTCTCTTGTGGAGATGAAATAAAGTATATAACTAGCAATACTTTGAACTATTAATGACAAATTCTCTATATTTAATAAAATTATCTAATGAGAAGTTCCATTTAGGGTTTCTATTAAGTATTGTGATGAATTTATAGTGTTTGTGAGTAAAATTAAGAAGTGCTCACGTCCAAAGGGAGTATCTTCAGTGGTCCAGTCCCAGTGGATGCCTATAGATGAAGGAAAGAGGAAAGGTCAATGGATCCAAATCTTCGTGTTGGGTTGAAATGAGTAGGGTTGTTTTTATTCTTAATAATAATGTTGGGATCTTGTAGAATATTTTTGATTACTTTTTCCTTCTGAGCCTTCAACATATGAATCCCATAAGAGGCTATGACTATTAAAATCACCAACAATAAAAAATGACAGTGGAGTTAAAGAAAGTATAGTTTTTCTTTCTCTTTCAGATAAATTGTTGCTATTAGGGAGATAAATATTTTAAATGATAATTTTTAATGTTCCAAGCTTTATTTGAACACATGCCTGTTCTATTGGTGAGTTTATTATAAGGTTTTTAGTATGAAGAAGTTTTTTTGTGTGTAGGGCAACACGACCACTGGTAGAGAGGCCATAAGAATGAAGTTTGTTATAGATATTATATTTTTTAAGTTGTTGAATATTTTTATTGCAAAAATTTGTTTGATAGATATAGGTAACATTTGCTGAACTGTTGATCAGTCTTGTTAAGACATATTCTGGGGGCAATTTTTGACTAAATGTTAATGTTCTTAAGAAATAAAACATGATGATACAGATCCAAAAAGAAGTATCATCATAGTCTATCTTTAAAATGGCATTGTTTTATTGATGTCTTCAGGATTGATATAAATTTGACGAAAAAGCTGAGGGTGTAAGAGAATCCAGGTTCAGACATCTGAGGTCATATAAACATAAAGTTGGATCAAAGACCTACATGTATTTTTTTAAATTTGTTTTTAATTACAGAGTGAGAGATAATGGGATGGGTGTTAGACAATATATATCTTTTGAAAGTGATGAGGGGTCTGATTGGAAGTAGCACACTAAACACTTGTATTTTCGGGGTATATTTATTTTGTATACAAGGAATATTTATGTATGAAATAACCAAGTACCTCTGGAATTCATCTTTCTTTTCACACATATATTTACACCATGATTTATTTTGTGTATGCATAGGTAACTGTAAATTAATTGAAGTTTTTAAAAAATGGTTAAAATATTGTAAAAATATGTTAATGAAGTATGACATCCAAACCCAGAGAAAACTTAAGCTTGGCTAATTCCAAGAGATGGAAAAGTGAGCTCATTAAATATTTTCATTTGAATTGAAATTGAATAAATTGCAAAATTGTTCCATAATGTAATAAAATTAAGTGAAGAAGTAACAGAATGGGAATTCTTGAGAATTTGGGTATGGTCCGGAGTAATCTGCAATAAGAAACAATGATATACATTTAGTTGTCCATTGCAAATAGAAACATGTCTAACAAAGAATTGTTTGTTTTTTTAGTTGCAGAAGAGAGATATGTTTACAGATATAACAAACAAATGTTGGTCTAATATTTCAAGTTTTGGATAAATAGAATGTTTATGAAGAACATTGATATGGACATGTGCCTTTCGCTTTTCTTCGATAATCTGTTTGATTGTTATCTCAATTGTGTTTATTGTGGTTACAATTGTGTTTATCAATAACAGTTGTTACTACAAAAAAATTAACTACTTTTTAGTTGTTCTGTTTTAATAAAATTGGTTTTGCACAAAATTGATTGATAGTAAAAATGGCCATCGAGGTTTTAATATTGTACTGGGTTCTTTTGTGCTATAATGGCATTGCTGAGAGTTTAATTTGAATGAGGCTCTGCATTTGTGGACAAAGATGTTGTTTGTTCACCATTACATTTTTGAATTTTGTGCCTGAAGACCCTTAGTGAGATCGGCAGCAATTCTCGAAAAGTATTGGTTAAAGAGACTAGCCACTGTTGCCGGATCGTTCACATTTATATCGTTATATTTTAAAACGACATTCTCTACGGGTTTTCCAGTAGTTTGACACTAGATAAAAAAAATCCCCCCAAAAAATTTAAGCGAAGTAAATTGGTTGGCTACATACACTCGTATGTGACTCCTGATGTGTCTGGGAGAGTTGCTTTTAACTTCATGTATTAATTATTCAGTGATTAACATTTTGTGTCATTTTCTTGTTTTGTTTCTATATAGTAGACATTTTTGTTTTGTGATAATTTAAATAAGTTAATTTTCGTTCTAATATAAGTCATAAATAGTTATCTGTTAAAAAATCACAATTAGATCAGTTTTTTGTTTTGTTTGACTTACATCCTTGCCTAATTCCACCATAAACATTATTCAGAAAGTACAAATAATGCCATTTTTTGTGGTAAATAGCATAGCAATTTGTTTCCTTTTATATTAGCAATAAATAATTTCTTAATAGCGTTCACCTCAAAGTATAGATCCCACAGAAAGCATTGCTTGTAACTTCCCAATCTTATTGAGGCCTGTATGCTATGGAAACTTAGTGCTTGATTGCAATCAAGGCTAAGTTGAGTGCTTGATTGCAAGGCACTGTTGTAGATTCATGCAGGTGCATTCATTCATGTAGATTCATGCACATCACTTGCAAACACGCACATACACAGCAATACTGAGAGATGGCTGTCAGGCCGAAGTTTTGATGGTCTCATTACTATTTGTATTTGAAATTTTATGATTGTAATTAAACAGAATTTTTTTGATTTACTTATTGTTTTGTATTGATTGCATGATCATGTTATAGCTGTTTTATAAAAATATAGAATTAGACAATAAGACCAGTAAACAAATTAATGAAACTAATCTGCATAATGCTAGGAAATGCATTATTTCGAATTAATTCTGGAGTGTCACTGTAAAAGGACCAAAGCAGAGGCAGTTGTCACCAAAATATTAGCTCCGTGTGCATTAGATGAGCTGCGTAATTATTTGTAATCTGTAGGGCTGTGATTATATGCATTTGCATTTATTTTTCTGTTGACTAAAACATCCCGTTTCAACTAATAAGAGTATGTTTTGAGGCATTCAGAATCAATTTAAGCTATTTTAATTTAGCATATTTTCGCATATATCACCATAGTTGGGCCACATATCTACATATTTGGGCCATATTTGCTTATTTTTATTGCATATTCACTCCTCAACCATGAAAAGGGCTTATTTACCCCTCATTGCGAGGTATTCCAATGAATCAAAGAGTAATCTTTGACTGAGTGGAGTACAACCTGAAAAGGTTCTACTATTTCTGTCAGATGGTGCTCGTTATACCTGAAGAACAGGGGATGTGATAAAAGTTTTTGTCCTAAACTTTGTCGAACTTGCTTTGCTTACACTTTTCATCGTGTTGCAGAAATTATGAGATTTCAATTCCCAGATATTGAAAAGTTGATATCAACTGTGAAGAAAATATTCTTGAAGGCTCCAAGTCATGTTGATATTTTGAAGACAAATTACACTGACCTACCTCCACCATTCAAATTAAGCCCTAAATGTTAATGTTTGTCGCTTGTAACAATTTATTTGATTTCTGTATCTTTTTTCTGTAAACATTTCTTAATTATTTTTACACTTGCACATTACATTATATTAGACTATTAAGCATATTTTCCATTTTCAACTGTGTATATTATCAAATATATTTACATATGTGCATATTTTGCCGTTTTCACTGCATATAAATCACAGCCCTAGTTACAACGTCGAAAATCAATTTCAAAAATTTATTTATTCTATATGAATTTGGCGTCAAAATTGGTTGACAAAAGTACCTTCAAATTCAACTATTTTTCCCGTCAGTAATTTTTTCAGCATGATACACGCAATAGGTGAGAAAAATAAAACATGAAATAAAAGTTTCTTGTTGTATCTCTACAACAAATTGCCCTAGGATGCTGATTATTTTTTGAATCTGCGGTTTCTTTATATTTATAACTCGTATAACTAATTGCATTATAGTTAATTTTATATTTAATAAATAAATAATCAAAAATATGTTATGTGTGATATGGTTCTCGTTCTTGACGTATGAGCACGCCGAAGTCAGCCAGATGCGTTTGCATTGCTGGAAGGGAGGGATTAGCAACTCTCCTATTCCCTCGAACCCCACGCGGACAATATTGTCCGTTCTGGCCGCATAACTGCACATGTATTCGGCACTGGGCTCTCCTGATTGGCTAGCGGACGCGGTGCGCGAAATTCGTGCCGAGTCCACGCGCGCACGCTCGCTGTGGCTCTGCAGGGATCTGTGGAAAGAGAACGTACGCATTTCGCGCGGTTTCGCGCTCCGCGTCCGCTAGCCGATCAGGCAAGCCGGGTGGCGAATACATTTGCTGTTTGCTCATATGCGTCCTGGCATCCGGTAGCGGGGTCGGGTGCCCTTTTGTCAGTTTGCGAGTGCAGTTCCTTTTTCGTCGTTTCCTGCCTCGAAGGGCCACCCCCGCGCCTGCCATGTGTCACGCATTCTCAAGAGCTCGAAAACAAGCACAGCTTTCTCTTGAACACGTGCTTCCTTCTGTCTTGCTGCCCCGCCCGAAATATCGTAGCAAAACGGTTTATTTTATATCTTACAATCAATTGTTACATCACAGTATAAACGAAATAGAATGTTAGTTTATTAAAAAATAGCAAACATTTTGTAATCAGAGGATTTGTAGAATAAAGACCAAATGAAATGCAAGACTCAAAATAATTTTAATTTTCAAACAGTACTCAATTTAGTGAAATAAACCCTTTCTTTACTGAACTAGAAATATTTGTATCATAATGATTTTATAAATATAACATCAACACATGACCACAATCAACAGCATATCAAAGGAATGAACTATCCATTGTATGGAAATACAAAATGTGTGAAATTTATTGAAAATTGAATAAATCTCATATATTTGGTGGTTTGTTAGTTGCGCTTGGAAAAAAATTTGTTATGAAAATGATCCCATTAAATTCAAAGAAAATTTTTTCATTTAATTTAACAATTTCAGCAAATGCAAATATAAAGAAATTTTAAAACTTAACTGCCTTTAAATATTTTTGGGATCATTTTCATAATAATAAAAATTAGATATTTGGTATGAATTTGGAAATACATCAGGGATAAATTAAATAAACGATGACACAAATCATGACTTAGTGAGAAATCCTGCAAACTAAATAAAAATATAATCAACTTCTTTTGACTTGTTCTTCATGATTAATTAAGGGTTTTAATTTCAAGTTGCTCTGTCAAGAATGCAATCAAATTCTTCTCAAATCTCTTATAAATTTTTAATTAAAAAATTTCCATACAGTACTTGTATCATCTGCAATTCTATTCTGACAATAAAGCACATCCTTCTGGACTGCCCTATCCACAATCAGAGAAAAAAGTGTCTAGGAAATGAACATTTTAATGAAATTTTATCATCGCCAAGTTCTCTAGAAAAAGTGAACAAATATGTAAAATATTGATGCTTTCACAGATTTGTAATTGCATTTTATTGATGTATTAGTCGCTCATGACTTGTGTAGTTTATGCAACTTAAAATGAAACGATTTAAAAGAAATCGGATATATGATCTAATATAATATGAAGGTTCAGTATTAGATCTGAAGTTCTACATATGTAGAATCTTGAACTGTGAATAATACAAACCAAGGACTCCCTGATTTTTTTATTTGCTTAGACAGAAATATATTTAGATAAATTAATTATAGCCTATTTTTATAGAAATATTGATAAATTCATTAATTGGGAGCAATCATGCGCAGTTTTTTAACTGTTTTTTGACGTTAAATAAATAAATAGATATGCAAACTAACAGCACAGATTAGTCTTGATATGTTGATTGTTTAATTACATACCACTGCACTAATCTTCTGCACATATTGAAGATAAAAGTTAGTGTGGGTGAACCCAAAACCTATAAACATACTCCATTTTACCTATTTGAACATGAGAGCTGTTAGACAGTCAAATTGAGAGTCCTAATGAAGAGCTGCCCTACTACTTAGAGAATTATTCACATTCGCTTCCCTACTCGTAGTATTATGTTCAATGGTGCGAGTGAGTACTTCAACAAATTGCTCTTGCCTCGGAGTGGCTGATTCAAAATTTTTATAGACTGCCCATCTCTTTTCACTTATAGACTGTTTTGACAACTGTGACACACGTTTCAGCGTTGTTTCAGACAATTTAGTGTTTACAAATTTTTGTAAAAGATGTTTAGAAAGTATACAATAGCTACATATTGTGCATTGTACATTATTGTATTTTGTGTTTTGTATATTATTGAACTTTTTACTCTCTCATCCGACCTCCATTTTTAAACCTTTTCTAACTCGCAATGTTTTCTTGCCACTGTTTGTATATAACACTGACATTCTTTACCACTTTAGATACGGCTTTCTTTCAAATGTTTCACCAACGTTCACACAGGGACATGACATAGCCTCATTCGAACATCAATTAATTTCGTAATAATTCTGGACATTGAAGAATTCAGAAGTAGATCTCAAACGTCATCCTTTGGTGGTGTGGAGCTGACTTGAGTGACTGACATTGCTGCACTCTTGAATCTGTGCTGTAAAGCTAGGTGAAAACTGTCTAGAAAAGTAATTATTTTGTAAATATATTACGGTTTATGGCTGAAAATCATAGCATATATTACTCCAAACCTTTAAACGAAGCCAGCGTAAAAGTTTTATCAGCATTGGTTGAGTAGATTCAGAGATTACCGTGCTGAAAAACCACACACTTCTGTCTTTTTATGCTGGTATTGATAAATTGAACTATTTTGGCGCAAATTTCAAATTTCTCCACTAATAAAATGTTTTTTGTAACCATCGTCCACACTTTTAAAATCTGAAGAATGAAGAAATCATGTTATAGAATGTTATGATACACATTCTAGGTAACAAAAAACTTAAACTGTCTTTCAACGTTATCACGTCGAATATCAGTTCCAAAAATTTATTTATTTATTTGCCGTATAAATTTTGCATCAAAATTGGTTGACAAATATACCTTCAATTCAAATTTTTCCCGTCTCTGCAACATCTTTCAGCCTGATACATGCCGAGAAAAACCGAGAAAAAACAAACATTAAAAACCCGTTTCTCGTATTTATATAACAGATTGCCCTAGGAGTATTTTTTTTAATCTACCGCATTTTTTAATTTCATATTAGCATTGCGATTATCAATTTGGGTAGGGGATACATTTCACCGCGTTATGTTGCTATACCCTTTATTGAAATTCGCAGAGCCTCGACTGGGGCCAGATGGACCGGAGAGTATTCAGTTTCGAAAAAAATTCTGTGCATGTCTAAGGAGCTTATGTTGTTTGCAGAGGACAGTCAGAAGAACGTTTTGAAAAAAAAACACTTGTTCGATTTTGGGGAACCCAGAACGTGCATTTCCGTTGAAATCTTGAAATGGATTTTTCGTAGTTTTCGAAAGTAAAAAATAGTTTTTGAAGAGAGGTCATGTACAATATTTTGAAGGAACGGTTGGTATTTCGTTTTGTTTCTGCTTGATATTAATGCAAGTTATAACATTAAACGTTTTCCGAAAAAAAATGACCACTTTTTCAGAGGGTAAAAACAAACAAGGGTGTCGCTTAACAGAATGGTGCAGGTCTTAATTTCCTTGAACTCTTTGACTTTTCGAAAATTGCGCGTGGACGTAATGGGAAAGACGACTAGATTTCGAAGCGTCGGCCCGAGTGAGGGCGTCAGAGCGACTGCGTGGTGCAGGGGCGAAGAGCGCGGCGCGTCAGCTCGAGGGATCCGAGTTCGAGTCTCGGCGCGGACAAAACATTGCTTGATGGAATCACGTTTGCAGGTTCGTGTGGTGTATTTCGGAGCAGTTACGATAAAGTGTTGCGTGTTGCAGCACCACTACTTTTGTTTTGACATGTTTTCGTTTTGTGCAGGAGGAGTTGGAGCCTCCATTTGCTGTGTTTATTGGCCCACCGGAGAAGCGAGAAACATCGTGTAGTGACGAAGAGAAGGTAAGAAGAACAGGTTACATTCGCTGTTCTCACTTCGCCGTCTGAATGGATGGATGTCCTGGCGGTTGAGGGTCCTGTCTGTTTCCCAATAACTCTCCTCGTGCTACTTCTTTCTTGGCATCTAGGGATACGTGCTCTTACGTATTTTGGAGAACATTCCTTGTAGGTCTCAATATACTTGCTTTGGCTACGGACTTTTCTAGACGGGCAGTCGGGAGCTAACCCACTCCCGATCAACCGGCTTGGACTAGGTCTTGTACTGAACTCCAGGGTGAGCGGGGGGATCCACGGCGGTGCAGCGCTGTTGTACCCCCCACTATATCCCCGTGGCAACCCTGGCACTCCGATGGAGTGTCCCCTTGTTGGGCTCTGTGGTGGGTGGGGACCACGGGGATGAATCTGATATCCTCTTAATGGATAACCCCCCCGCCCTCTTCCATAAGGAAGAGGAGATTTGTTGGTGAAACAGTTACTCTTCAGAGATTTTTCTGTAATGAATCTGACAGACCTACTAAGCCCCGCTTTCTCGTCATGTCATGCAAAAGAGAGAATGAAACTATGAAGAGTGTCAGCCCAATCAAACTTGCCAGGCAAATCGAAAAGTTTGGTAAATTTCAGTTGGTAGTCCGGCAAAGAAACGGCACAATTCTTTTTGAATGTCGCACTGACGAACAGATCAGGAAAATCACTGACCTCAAAGAAATAGCCGGCCTCCAGGTGCATGTGTCCGCCCACCCGACCTTAAACCTTTGCAAGAGTGTGGTAAATCACGAAGACTTCTCTACCGAATCAGAAGAAAATTTGAAAGCTTTCTTCGAACCATATGGTGTCAGAGATTTACAGGATTCAGCGAAGAGTAAATGGGGTACTCACTCCTACCTCAACTCTGACACTGACCTTCGACCTTCCATCTCTACCAGAGAAGATATCTTGTAGCTTCTACAATCTCCGTGTCGGGCAGTATGTCCCAAACCCTCTGCGCTGTTTCAAATGCCAGAGGTTTGGCCATACGCAACCTCGCTGCACGAGCGCCGCAGTCTGTGTGCACTGTGGAAGAGTGGCCTGTAAACGACTCTAACTGCTCCGCAGAAGCAAAGTGCGTGAACTGTTGTGGAAAACATCCATCAAATTCCAAGTAGTGTCCCATTATCTTAAGGGAAAGAGAGATCCAGAAGATCAAGGTCTCTGAGAAAGTTTCCTTTCCGGAGGCACGACGCCGTTACCAGACGCGAAACCCCGTGGACATGGCCCGAAGTTTCGCTGACACCGTGGGTAAACATAAAGTAAATTCTGAAACCCAAACGCCTAAAGCCTCCTCTGTGCGCGATGCTGCCTGCCAGGTGTCCTTTGATGACATCGGCGGAGATGCCTATCCGAAATCTGTTGTCCAGTCTGAAACAAAAACGGAAACCAAAAGCATTAATATTTCAACAAACACCCAAACGCATCCAGAGAAGCCGAGACCGACAGGCGCTATTGCTAGATCTAGGTCACCTGTCTCAAGGGACCGTGGCGTTCCAATACATGTGACCCTCTCCAGCAGTAGTCAAGATGACTCTGCCGGGAATGAGGAACTCCGCATGAACCAAGCCATTACCGTCCAACAAAGAAGGAAAAAGAAGAAAAAGAAATCTGATACGTAACCCACCCTAGAAACAAAACCTAAGAACTAGAAACTATGGCTCTCCTCTCATGGAACATAAATGGCTTTCGTACCCGTTTGGACGAATTGAAGTTAATGTCTATGCATAGACTCGTGGTTATCTGCATGCAGGAAACACATCTCCGTTTTGAGCACTCCCTCTCTCTACGCGGCTTTTGTTGCTACAGGCAAGACGTAGACGATGGCCTCCGCGCCCATGGCGAAGTCGCCACTTTTATCACAGACTCTCTGGTATCTAAAGAAATAGACATACGAACCACTTTCCAGATATCTTGCGTTCATGTCAATTTCCGAACTATTTATGTTACCATTTGCAACGTTATATCCCGCCTGGACAAGTCGTGTCACAGAAAGAACTGGAAGATGTGCTCTCAGGTGCCTACACCTTTTCTTATTGTGGGAGACTTCAACGCCCACAACCCTGCCTGGGGTGGCACAAGGTCGTGCACGAGAGGCAGGTTACTTGAAAATATCATAGATATCCAAAACTTAATTCTCCTCAATTCTGGCGAAAGCACACACTTTTCCGTAGCTTCTAACACTCGTCCGTGGACCTAGCTCTCTGTAGTCCCTCTGTTTCTACAATCTTCGAGGTGACTGTCCTTGGCGACCTGCCTGGCAGTGACCATTTTCCCATTCGGGTCAATCTAGATTTTCCCGATCTGAACGTTGCCCGCCCTCCTCGCTGGTTAATCCATCGAGCTGATTGTGAAACATTCAAGAAAGAATTACGAACATCGGAAAACTGTTGAAACGACATCGATGCTATGGTTGCCCATTTTAATAACGCCGTCCTTCACGCGGCCTCATTTGCCATCCCGAAGTCGTCGGGTCATGCACGACACCTCCCTGTGCCATGGTGGAGCGCAAATTGTGCCACCGCGGTCCGGGATCGGAAGAGGGCATTGGCAAAACCTAGGTTCCCAACCATGGAAGACCTAATAAACTATAAAAGATCCCGAGCCAGAGCTAGGTTAACGATACGGGACAGTAAGGCTGCGTCCTGGAGAGCCTACATCTCGTCACTCTCTTGCCGTTCATCCTCTAAACTTGTGTGGAGAAAGGTCGGACAGATCGGTGGAAGACTCCCTTCGCCGTCTATTTCAGGGTTTATAGTAAATGGCAATCTCCTAACCTCTCCACAAGAAATTGCTGAAGAAATGGCCTCTCATTACGAACAAATCTCCAGCTCCACAAGAAGATCGGGAGGAGCCTGGTCAAGGTAAAAGACCGCCTTGACCCACGGGATAACGCCGGTGTATACGAAATCCCTTGCAGCTGCGGGCTAGTATATATCGGCCAAACGGGTCGATTGGTAGATGAACGCATGCGCGAACACATGCGCCATGACTGACTAAAGAACACTCAAAAGTCGGCCTTAGCTCTACACTCCGTCGAAACCGATCACCTCATTGAGTTCAACAAGACCCTGACAATTAGCTGCGAGGACCGTTGGTGGCCACGAGTCATCAAAGAGGCTCTAGAAATATCAAGGAGGCCCATTACCCTAAATCGGGACGATGGTTTGCGCCGCAGCTCCACCTGGAAACGGGCTTTCACGACCCGCCAATCAGGTACCTCTCCAAGGGGACACCCCCGCCCATGGTCGACCAATGACGGTCGCCGATTGGCTGTTTTGTCCTTTGCCTCTCAGACGGCTCTACATAACCAATTTTCGGCTCTTTTATATTAATCCGCTTGAAAATGCCTCCACATTCTGTTGACACCATCCCACACATCCACCTGCCCCCTTTCCCGCTACAGCTCGGTTCTTTCTCCGCCAATCCCATACCATCTGCCGGCTTCCTATTGGTCGATACCTTGACCAATCCTGGTCACCCTTGTCTTCCTTATAAGGCGGTCACGCGAGCCATTTGACAGCAGTACGCTCTGAGGAAGGCCACAATATGTTGGCCGAAACGTCAGCTACAAGCAAATCGACGCGGCTTGTCCCGGACAGCCAAGAGACATACTCCGGCCGCGGAAGCCTACGTAATCATATCTATTGCAGTGTGTTGATCAAATTTGGATGTAAATATTTTGATTGAAAATAAGGGAATTGTTATAAGGAATGTACAATTCTGTATTATTTTGCTGCAAATGTACATAATTGTTGTACAGTTCATTTGGGATGATAATGTTCATTCCGAATTGTTTGATCAGAGTAAATAATTTGGTTTTCACACATTTTTTAAGAAAAGCTAGTTGTCTATAACCCTCAGAATAGTTTTAGAGACAATACTTCTATGTTGCTTTTGGGGGGGGCACAGGAAGTCAAACAATTGTACATTGTTATTTCTGTATTGTTTTCTCTTGTGTTTTTTGTTTGTTTGGGGTTGGGGACATGTAGATGTCTGTGTACACCAGTCCTTTATTAAATGTCATTTTTTTGAAACATTGCACATTTTCTTTTTCGGCGGAAGGGTGTGGAACAACAGGCAAAAACCTCGTTTCTTTAATCCCCTTTTTCCTGTTGAGGAAATCTAAAAAAAGACCAAAACACATTTTGCATCTTGTTGAACTAGCACGGACGGTGCGACCGACGCCGCCCGCCAAAGCGTTGCGTCACATACATATTTCGACACCCCAATCGCCCCCCTTTTCTGGTGCGCGGGCGGCGGCGTGGGTCCGCCGTCTAGTGGGGGTCGTCGGCAAAGGAGGCGTAAATTGTTTTTGTTTCCTGCTATGGAAATCGGGGACTAAGGGCGGGATTCGTTTCTGCGTTGCTTGCATGCTCTTTTAAAATAAGAAAGCCGAGTGCATTTAGAGAAAACAAACTTTGTTTAATTGCAGACCAACACAGATAGGTCCTCTTTGTTTTCGTGACACGTTAACGAACATGAGAGGACCTCCCTGCCCTCCTCCAAAATAGGAAAGTCAAATACAAAAAATACACATAAAGGAAATTATTATTTACAAAAACACAACTCCTCTTAACTCTGCCGGCACTCACCTACAAATTCACGACTCCATTTTCTCCCCTCCAAAACAGAAACATCATCAAAAAAAAACCGGAGAATTGACTAGTATTTGCAAAGAAAAGAAACATTTTTGTCTGAGCAACTGGCGGTCACTTCCATACGACACCCGTCCTTCATCGCTGATCGCAGCCTACGAGGCAAGGGCTGTTGTGGATGTTTCCACAGTTCAATCTCTTTTATAACGTATGAAAGCGAGACCTCAGAGGCAGTCGGGCCAGTACTTGCCAGTTTGGCGTCGGCCGCGAACTCATTTACAGCGGCGCCGCAAGCGCGCAGCCTCGCCGTCGCCACAGGTCGCGACTCGCCCGTGATGCTGCGAGGTCCTTTGACCTGACACTCCCTCGACCTCCGCACCAGAGGTTGCGACGGCCCCCAGGCGGCACTAGCACCAGCACCCTCTGTCCAGTTCATCTTCCATTCGCCTTCGCGTCGACCCGATCACCAGAAAACCTTTTTTATGAAGAAATTAACGAGTTACTTTCACTGTCCACTTCCTCTGTCCCTCGCCCCCACTCTCCAAATCCCACTGCCCCCGGCGCACCTTTTTCTACTTCCACCCCCTCTCCTTAACTCTCACTCCCCTGCCATTGCTCCGGCGCAACTTTCCGACTACCCGCTGCCGCCGCTCCACGTCCCACCAGCTACGACAGAAAACGTCCCACCAGCTACGACAGAAAACGTCCACCAGCTACGACAGAAAACGTCCCACCAGCTACGACATAAAACGTCCCACCAGCTACGACAGAAAACGTCCCACCAGCTACGACAGAAAACGTCCCACCAGCTACGACAGAAAACGTGCCACCAGCTCCGACAGAAAACGTGCCACCAGCTCCGCCAGAAAACGTAACGTCCCACCAGCTAAGACAAAAACGTCCCACCAGCTAAGACATAAAACGTCCCACCAGCTACGACATAAAACGTCCCACCAGCTACGACAGAAAACGTCCCACCAGCTACGACATAAAACGTCCACCAGCTACGACATAAAACGTCCTACAGCGTACATGACATAAAACGTCCCACCAGCTACGACAGAAAACGCCCCACCAGCTACGACAGAAAACGTCCCACCAGCTACGACAGAAAACGTCCACCAGCTACGACAGAAAACGTCCCACCAGCTACGACAGAAAACGTCCACCAGCTACGACGAAAACGTCCCACCAGCTACGACAGAAAACGTCCCACCAGCTACGACAGAAAACGTCCCACCAGCTACGACAGAAAACGTCCCACCAGCTACGACAGAAAACGTCCCACCAGCTACGACAGAAAACGTCCCACTCAGTCACGACGAGAAAACGTCCCACCAGCTACGACAGAAAACGTCCCACCAGCTACGACAGAAAACGTCCCACCAGCTACGACAGAAAACGTCCCACCAGCTACGACAGAAAACGTCCCACCAGCTACGACAGAAAACGTCCCACCAGCTACGACATAAAACGTTCCACCAGCTACGACAGAAAACGTTCCGTGGCTGTCACAGAGCAGCGCTCTCACGGCGCGCGGTTGTCAAGTGTTCAAAATCATTAGTTTCTTCGTAATTTCCTGGCAGTTTTTTAAAATTAGTTTTAAGTGTATATAAAGTCCAGCTGATTTAAGGGCGCGAAAATGGCTTTTAGATTTTTAACTGCAGCCCAGCTGTCGAAAAAACCTGAAAAAAAATCACAATTTGTGTTTTGAATATGCAAAAAGTTTTTTTTTGGCGATTCACTAACAGTTTGCAATGAACGGAAGTTCTCGGATGTGTAAAATATACCTAATACAACGAAAAAATATTTCAGCCTACTTAATTTTTTCAGTTTTGCTAATTCGTACACAAACTACTAAATACAGTAATGAATTATTAAAAAATAAAACTTATTATTGAAAATAATGCCCATCTTTTGGTACACTCCTTTGATTGAAATAAGGGGCTCGACGCCGTTAGATCCGTGGGTTCGTAGACGCTCACTCTACCAGGAACCCGCGAGTCTCGAATTGGGTTCACCTCGGTGACTTCACAGAACGTAGTAAACGAATTCGGCCTGCGTGGCCGGCATTCTTGCATACTTGCTTCTATTCCATTTTTATCAGAATCTATTCGTCAGTGGTGAAGTGAATTTTAGTTAGAATAAACATGTAAATAATTTTAATGACTAATTGTGAGCAATGATTTCTCTTAAAAGGTGATTTTGCTGTGTTTAGTACATTTTTGTATCTTTAAGCAAGAGTGAATAGCAATTTTAGGTGAAATAAATTCATGAACTTGCGAGGTCGAGTTATAAATTTATATAAATATTATACATATTACGAGGTAGAATAGAATGCAATTTTTTTAGTATCTTTGAGAATTTAAAATTATGATATGTTACCATTTTGTTCTCATGTTCAAGTGTAGCTCAACAAAATCCACAAAATATCAGAAATGTAATATCTGGAACGAAAAAATGAAAATTCTTTTATCAATGTCATTGACGTCAACAGAATGGTAACGAAGAATCTCTTTGCAATGATAATTTGAAGGGCAGGGATACAAATCATTGATGGTCAACATGCATTACTAGAATTATTCAGTTACAGTTACCCTTCCACATGAAGTTTCAAATTTTCAAACTCTATAACTTACTGGTTGAAGAGGTTGTTTATTTATTTTTTTCTGTAGGATCATCTTGCATCCTGCTGTGGTAGTGCTTCTATTGCTACAATAAAACAAGAGATCTCTTCATGTTCCCCTGGTAAGTGTATGATAAACCTTTTTAATTATTTCGGGAACCTAGGTTAGAAACCATTGGAGGTGGTGAGTACAGTACATGGTAAAAATTATGCCGTAGTTTTTCACAAAACATTGTGGTGAGATCGTCCTACCGGTTTAAAAGGACACAGCCGTTCATGAGGCTGTACTGATCTTTAAAAGCAGCCGATAGCTCCCCTGTTTTCCATCAATTTATTCCAATACGTCAAATATTTTAATTTTCTTAATTACCAAACCTTTTGTATCTGTCACACTATTGACTTTTTAAAAATATTTTGTTTTCATCTTGTGTCTGGTTCTTCATCTTTGCTGATTTTCGGAACCTTAATTTCTTCTATAAAATTTGTGCTTTAATGGTGTGATTTATCTTTTTTTGCTCCTGTTTTTAGATTTACTTCTGTGACTGAATTGGTTCCTATCAGGTTCCTTTCTTTTTTTTTTTTTCTTTCTTTTCTTTCTTTTCTTTCTTTTTTCTTTCTTTTCTTTTCTCTTTCTCTTTCTTTTCTTCTTTTCTTTTTCTTTTCTTCTTTTCTCTTTCTTTTCTTCTTTTCTTTTTTCTTTTCTTTCTTTTCTCTTTTCTTTCTTTAACCAACACGAGGCTTCAGGATGATTTCTTCGCGGTTTCACAATTTTTAATGGCTACCTTTTTTTTGGATAGTCCAAGAGAGTTCGATCATTCGAGTAGAATAGAATCTTCAGTGGTTACTACTTAGAAAACATTTACCCTATCTGAAAATGTAGGTTGGTTCTTACAGGGTTGGTTGGTTCATAAATCTGCTTTTATATCAGATTTACTAGCAGGAAATCATAACATTCCATATTCTTAAAAAAGAGTTACATCTTATTACCTCTCCGAATAATTGCAAAACTAAAATAACTAAAAAACTTTCGTCTCTTTTGGAACAGTACGCCCTCTTTCCCGTTTCAGAGCTTTCGACTCCCATTGCATGTTTATGTCAAATGTTATGTTATTAAGTATCAGACTATTGTTATTGCTAATCTGCCTCTCAATTTGCCTGATACAAATGTCTTTTTGTTGATAGATGGAGGGGGTTTTTCATCAGAGAAAGCCAACAAACTCCTGACACAAAAGAGACCAACTACAGATTTGGATTTCTCTTCTAAGAGTAGCTTCAGCAACTATGAACAAACCACGCACTACAAGGACACGCTCCTAAACACGAGCATCCACGATCGAAAAGGTTTCAAGTGTTCCATTTGCACTAAGATGTTCATTAGGAAGGGATCATTGCATAGGCACATGCGCATCCACACTGGTGACAAAACTTTGCAGTGTCTCACATGTGAAAAGACGTTCAATGGAAAAGGAACCTTGGATATACATATGCGCACCCACACTGGTGAGAAACCTTTCCAGTGTTCCATCTGCGAGAAGACATTCGCTGAAAAAGGAACCTTGGATAAGCACTTGCGTACCCATACTGGCGAGAAACCTTTTCAGTGTTCCATCTGTGAGAAAACTTCACTCAAAAAGGGCAGTTAGATATCCACATGCGCACCCACACTGGTGAGAAACCCTTCCAGTGTTCCGTCTGTGAGAAGACCTTAATCGAAAAGAAACCTTGTCTCGGCACATGCGCACCCACACTGGTGAGAAACCTTTTCAGTGTTCCATCTGTGAGAAAACCTTCACTCAAAAAGGCATTGATATCCACATGCTTACTCACTCTGGTGAGAAACCTTTCCAGTGTTCCCTCTGTGAGAAGGCCTTCAACCGAAAAGAAAGCTTGGATAAGCACGTGCGCACTCACATTGGCGAGAAACTTTCCAGTGTTCCATCTGTGAGAAGACCTTCATCAAAAGGAACTTGGATTCCACATGCGCACTCACTCTGGTGAGAAACGTTTCTAGTACTCCATCTATGAGACGACCTTTTCTGAAAAAGGTATCTTGGATAAGCACATGTGCACCAATACGACTGAGGGATCTTTCTAGTGTTTCAGATGTGACAAGACCTTTACTAAAAAAGGAAGCTTGAATAATGGGGCACATGCGCACTCACAAAGGGGATTAAACACTTCAGTTTTCTATTTAGGAAAACCAGGGTTGGCTCAATTTTCCCCAACCCGAAAAAACCCACCTGGGTTTTTAAAAAAAACTTAATAAAAACCAGAAAAAAACACTGTAAAAATATGAACAAATTTTCGTTGAAATTATCAATATTAGAATATTTATTTATAAAATAAAAAATACATGTTTAACATCGCATATATTATTTTAACATATTTTGAACACAAATTATACACTTTTTCATTTAAAATATGATCTATAAATCTAATATTTATAATTAAATAAAAACTGAATTAAACTGCTGTAGGCGTTCTCAGGTGCTTGTAAACTTTGACCAATTTCTCCGCTTTTTCTTTTCCCAAGTTATTCCGTAATTTTGACCAAACGAGACCGTAAGTTGAAAAAATACGTTCGATCGCTGCAGAACTTGCTGGACAATTTGAAATGCCAATCATGAAGGAAAAGAACTCAGCAGAAATTTTGTCAGATTTCGAGCATTTCGATTGCATCAGTAACCAGTATTTTGCTGGCGTAAACTTTTCTGACAGAATCAGAAAACATTGATGAAGGGTAATAGTCGTTGTCTTCGATTCTGAACGCCATAACAAAGGGCAGCCAACCAGCATTTATCTCAAGAATCCAATTTTCAGCTAAGTCTTCCTGTTCTTGAGTCAGACGCTTCCCCTGGAATCATGGATCCATTAAATTCGCAAAGAAATGACAAGGTAATGCGTTAGTCATACGTTTTTGTATTATATTTTCATGACATATTAAATCGGCATTCCCAAGCATGTCCAACCACAGTTCTACAGATTCTGCTAAATTGGTTGAGTCCGCTTGCATCTTATCGAGTACGCGTCCAATTTCAGATAACTGTCTATACAGGTTTGTAGCTTCCTTGAGAATTGATACATTTTGCAAAATTATTGAAATATTGACAGGTACTTCTCTCCATTTTCAATGAGAATTTCAACGTATTTACTGTAATTTCAGTAAATGTTCGTAAACATTCGTTGTATGAATTCCATCGGTAGCATTTGGAATTTGGGGAACCTTCCTTTTCGTTCAACCACCCTGTGGTTGAGAGTTTCGAAAACGAATTTATAGAAAATTACAGGACTTCCACAATGTGTTTTATTAATGAGATTGGTATGATTTCCTCCTGCAGCAAATTGATATAATGAGCCGAGCATCCATAAGTGACAATACGAGGATTATCTTCGGTCAACAAGTCGCGCATTTTTATCATTTTTCGCTCGTTATCTGTACACACGGCAAATACTTTTTTTCCATAACACTCCGAACACTTAATTATTGACTTTCGCATTACATCACAGCAATACTCGGCTGTCTTCTTGTGTGCCTCACAATCTTCAGCATTCAATAAAAAAGTTGTTTGTCCCGTGTGAATGCAAGTTGCCAAAATTGGGTCGTTTTTGATGCTGGACCAACCATCTAGAAGTAAAGTAATGCTGGGCGATTATGTGCAACAGCACTTTTTATTTCCCCTTCGACAGCATTTGCAGCTTTATCCAATAATGGGCCACCTATTTTTTTTCGATCCGGGCCCGTGTAACCTGGTCGTAATGCGTTCAGCATTTCAGCGTGTTCTGGACTTGACGCAACATTGAATGAAATATTGTTGCTAAAAAAGAATTTCGCAATGCAATAGTCCAGTTTTTCTTTGTGCACATTCGTTGTTTTCACGACAAATTCACCGAGTGACGACTTGTCTCCTTTTGACCCCTTGATCTCCATCGACTGAAGACCCCGCTGCAGACGATGCTTGCACAGCTACTGAAGAATCAACTTGTGGATTTTTTTTGCTGCACTTTTCGAGATAACCTCTAATTCTTTCAATTTTAGCACTAATTTCAATGTCACAATATTTGCAAGTAACCCTGGTCGAATTTTCCGTTTCAAGTACGTCTCTCCACTCGGGAGCAGTTTTTCTTCCAGCGCCGAATGGCATCGTGCAATTCAAAATACTCCTGTAGAGAATTATAAAAATACATTACTGCATTGTCACCATGAATAATATAACTAAATGTAGATATATACAATAAAAATTTTTAAATTGAACAACCTAACGTAAATTGAACAAAAACATTTCATTTAATAAGTATTTCAATTTTATTTAAAACAATTGTGTAGCTCAAATGCCAAATTATCATTATTGCTTGACAATCATTTATAAAAAAAAATATCAAATCATCTAAAATGAATTATTGTGTATATATTTACTATTTTTTTAGGTTATGTAATTGGCAAAAATTCCATTCCAATAAATATATTAGGGATTAATATATCTCGAATACATATAGTAAAAGAAATTACCCGATTTACTTAACTATTCGGATTAACTGTAAAATTAAATCGTGAGTTGATAAATAGCAGTAACTTCTGACGAACGAAAAAACAAATACAAAAATACACTACCAACAAAATACAGTACTCTACTAATACAAAAATAAAGTACGTTGGTACTAGTACGCTAGTAAGCAAATCACACGTCTTTACATAGGGATTTGTTACCAACTATTTCATTTGCAGAATACCTGATTGTTAGTTATATTGATTTCGGTTGGTATTAAATATGACGTTTTCAGTTTAGCAGGTTATAAACTTCGTAACCAATTTTTAGATTGCTGTTATGTTTTTTTTTTTTAATTTTAATTAACAAATTAATTTTAAATTATTCAAAATTTAAATCTCGCGCGAAGCGGTAATCTGGAATCCTGGTTTTGAAGTTCATAACCTGCTAAACCGAAAACGCTAATAGTGTATTTGATCACTAACATTTTTAATAATAAAATAGAACAGACAATTCAGGCGACATAAGTGAAGCCATTATTGTTGTTTGAAAACGTTTGTGCTCGAATACACTAAGAAAAATCGTGTTCAAACCGATTTACATGTGGAACAGTAGTTTCAACCCGCCAAAATGTGAATGATTTTAAACGTACCTTGAATCAATAATTATCATAATTTAGTTTGTACATTTACGGAAGACAAAAATACATTATATATTTGAGTAGTTTAAATAAGAGAGAGTCAAGTACGTTAGACCGTTTAATAAATACGTTATCAATGACGATCAAAACGTCCGTTCAATTACCCCCCCCCCAAAAAAAATTAAACCCAAAAAAACCCAGTGGGTTTTTTTTTAAAAAAACGGGTTTTTTCCAACCCTGAGGAAAATAATGAAAATGGAGCATTTGGGTATTATATGCCATTATATCTACTCCAGATGATGGACATAGTATCATTTTATTAGTGGTTTGAATGTAAGTATTCTAGGAAAAAAATTTTGTTCTTTGATATTACGATCCATGAATTGATATAATAATACCGAATGCTGAAAACCATGAATTTGGTTTATTTAACTTAAAAGTTCAGACAAGGGTATTTGAAGACAAGTTCTTGTATTCCGATCTTCAACATTTGTTTCTTTATTAGTACTTTAGATTTGACTTCCTGTTTTGCCTCAATTGTTTTGCTAGATAATACTTTTAGAACACACCATAAAGTCTAATATACAACTATATACAGGAAACATAAATTTCATTAAACTTATGCAAATTTGAAAATAGCTGTTTGGAACGTTTTTTACGCAGAAAATAACTTGGATTCCACTAGTGCCTTTTGATAAAAAAGGAAAGTATGCAATCAACATAACTAAATTAAAAATTAACTTATCTTATAAAAGTAGGCCTTGTAAAAATTGGATACTGAAGGAGTAATAATATATAATTTTTAAATCTATGTAAAATTAAAAAATCGACTCTGAATTAACTAAAAAATATGCTTGTGACGATTTGAATAGTAAATAGATAAAATGTATGTAAATATAAATAAACTAGCTCAAAAACTTTTTAGTCATTAATAAAAAAACTATGGATTCTTACCGTGGACACATTACCGTTAAGGTTTCTGGTAATTTTAAAATCCTTTGGAAATATATCATGTGGCCCACCTAAGACGTTCCCTTCAAATTTTTCCTGAACCGTTGCAGATACTGAGATGCAGTTTTCACTAAAACTACTATATGCATGGGGCATATAGGTCATGCATAATATTATTCTATTGCATTTTTTATTGCAGAGATATTGACCCAACTTCGATTTTTTTCTATGGAACCCTAGATTTTTTAGCTCATCATAACAAGCATGAAGAGATGAGTTCATAAATATGCATATCGCCATATGCTACATAACAAAATTTTCGAGAATTTAAGAGTTTTTAAAGACGCAGGCCGACTGCTGGTTTCCGTAATCTGAACGAGAAATTCCGTGTAATATGCGGCGAGGCCGTTGCGTTGGCCGAGTAAAGTGGGAAAACTGAAGATGCCTCGAAGTGACGTAAGAAGGGTAGGTAGAATAAAAGGGCGGTGGAGAAAAATAGTCAGAACTAAACGGGAACTCTCCAGATTTAGAAGAAATTTGTAAACGCAGTGAAATATGCAGAAATATCCGAGAAGATGTATACGAACGAGGAGAAGCTGGACCTAATGCTGGCGTACGGTGAATGTGGCAGAAATGCAAAGAAAAGCGCATTACTGTATGCTGAAAGATATCCAGATTGACGACGGCTTTCGCACATGACTATAATGAGGATTTGTAAAAGCGTTGTGCAGAGAGGCGACTGGAACGCAAAGACTCGTTTGCGGAGCAGAAGGGCAACGAATGAGGAAGCACAGGCCGCCGTTCTTGCAGCTGTTCACAGCAATCCCCATATCAGCTCTCGAGACATTGCCAGAGATTCCGGCATTAGTCGTTCGTGTGCGCTCCGCATCTTGAAGAGTAACAAGTTTTACCCCTTCCACATTTCGTCGCACCAGAAGCTTTATGATGGTGATTACCAGAAACGTGTTCAGTTTTGTCGTTTCGCTCTGGAACACGTGCGAGATGATCAGGACTTTTTTAAGAAGATTATATTTACCGATGAGACAACATTTACGAATCACGGTCAGATGAATCTACCCAACATGCACTAGGCGGTGGACAATCCTCGCTGGCTTCGTGAAGTTGAGAACCAAAGGCAGTGGAGTATTAATGTCCGGTGCGGTATTCTTAACGACACATCATAGGTCGCTATTTCGTGGATGGGCATTTGACAGGAAACAAATACGCAAGATCGCTCGATCTGATGAGCTGCAACATGTCCCCGATCTTCTCTGCTGTCTCGGATTTCTCCTTCAAGAAGTAGACGAACCGCATCCTGGAGTAGTCGCACGTGAAGCAGGCGAAGTACTTGGCCCCCTCCGAGTGCAGCCGCTTCCATCGGGCCGCACACATCAGCATGCATAATCTCCGCACAAACAGTTGCTCGCTGGTGTCGAGAGTGGAAAGTCGCCCTATGCTGCTAGCCTTCGACACATGCTCCGCAAAACTCGTCGCTCTTGCTGACTTCGATCACATTAAGCTGCAGAACTTCAGAACATGACACTTATTCTGGTGCCCAAGCCTCTCGTGCCACAGTTGGAGTGACTCCTTCACTGCTACGTTGGCTTCTTTGTCCCGTACCGCCGCAGGTACCTGCACTCGTATTGCCATCCTGAACAATTTCCCATATCGGATGCCTTTTGCTTTGACGACATCGTCTTTGGTAAACTCGCAGTAGGACTTTGATGAGTTGAACGACAAGTCTTTGTCTAGAGCAGATGTAACAGAGAACACATTTTTTATATGAATATATTTTGCATTGATTGAGCCTTTCTTATGATATGGAATTTGTGTTTGGGAAGCTGAAACAAAAACCTACTTAGACATAATACAAAATCTACAGAATATATGTCTAAATGAAAAATTAACCATAACAGAAAAGACTTTGGAACAAGTGCAGCTTTGCATGGAATTATGACAGTAAAAAAATACATGACTTCCAAAATCTACGTAGACATTTCTTCAGTCAAAAATATAGAAACACTAGTGGGCATAACTATGTAACGTAAGAAATACAACTTCACATTCAATAAATTTGTAGACAATGCTAAGTAGAGCCATTCCAAAATTGCTAAACTCTCTGCCAGACGAATCTATGATCTCTGAGGTAAGCGAACCGAAAAGTTTCCAGGAGGCGATGGCGTGAGCGGAACAACAATATTGGAAAATTGCCATGGAGAAGGAGATTGGAACAATTTCACTTGGTCTCTCGTCAAACTGCCAGAGGGTCGAAAGGCCATTTGCAACGGTTGGGTGTATCGAATCAAACGAGAACTGGAGGCCTACAGTGATGCGGATTTCGACGATCTGTGAGCGGACTACTCTTCAAGTACGCGGGAGGAGCCATCGCCTGGGCCAGCAGAAAACAGCAGAGCGTCTCACTTTCTACTACGGAGGCAGAGTATGTTGCCGCGAGCGAGGCGGCAAGAGGGGCAGCTTGGCTGGAACGTCTTTTTCAAGAGATTGCTCCATTGAAGGAGGTTCCACTACTCTTAGTCGACAGCGTTAGTGCGGTCAAACTTGCCAAGAACCCCGAATTTCACCGACGATCTAAACATTTAGATGTTGGCCACCACTACGTGCAAGAAGGAATTTAGCAAGGGCACCTGCATATCGAACATGTACCGGGAGACCGTCAAATAGCTGACATTCGAACGAAACCTATTCCTCGAGAGCGGTTCGAGCATCTTCGCAACCTTGTGGGAATGGTAACAAACAAATTGTAAATTATTCTGATTTGGAAGAAACTAACTAAAGTTTTAGGAGTGGTGTTGAAAAAAACCTTCATTTAGATTCTTGTGTTCTCCCGAAGATGTCTGTTGCCATGCCATGTCCGTTGTCATGATACTTGTTGACTGTTTATTTTATTCCAGTTTGTACCCATCGAACGTTCTTGACTGTAATAAATCATATAAACGGAAGCAGTGCTTCGTGTTCTATCCACTGACTTTAATACCCTTCATATTACATAACTTTCTGTTTTGTATTGCGTAAGCGGTAGAAGGTAAGATCGTGTTGTAATGTGCGAAAAAGAACCTGGAAAATTTGTATTCTCAGACCTGGAAAACCGAAAAAAAACGTGAATTCCAAAACGCCAGATCGCTGGCTACCCTGTTGAAGTAATAGGCTGACATTAGGGCAGAAATTGTGCAAATTTCATGTATGTGAGTTTGATATTTGATTCTTTATATCAAGGTTTTGAGCTGTAGAAGATTCAATGGATAGGGGTTTTATTGATAGATAATATATCTTTAAGAGAAGAGAGTTAGGTGTTCATCTAATTTGTCAAATTTGCTATCTTTAGGAGAAGAAAATCTCTTGGATTTTTTGTGTCTACCATTTTTGTTACTGTTTTTCCTAGAAAGTTTGTATTCAGAATTAGAAATTGAATAGGAGGAGGGGGAGCTATAGGTTAGGTCTTTTCTTCATAGGAGTGGAGACGGAGTACAAAGATCCTTGTACTCCTTGTTTGAAGGTGAGGAAATTAAATAATTTTTTTCTCGTTAAGGAGGAATATTTGTCCTGTACTGTTGATTGGCCTTGTAAAGACATTACATTTTGGGTGCAATTTTTGGTCAAATGGCCACGTTTTTCACTTATGAAACATGATACAGTTGAAGAATAGATCCAGAAAGTAGTATCATCTTTAAAATGACATTTTATTGATGTCTTCAGGATAGATGTAAATTTGACGACAAAAACGGAGGTTGTTAGGGAATTTAGGTTCAGACATCTCAGTTTGTATAAACATAAGTTTGGACCGAAGTCTTACAAGTAAATTTTGTTTTCAATGAGTGAGGGATAATAGGACAGATGTTGGACAATATTAACTCGTTTTTTGAAAGTGATGAGTGTCTGATTGGAATTAGCACACTAAAGACTTGTAATATGGAGCGTGTATTTTCAGGGTATATTTATTTTGTATGTGAGGATTTTTTATGTATGTTCAATTATGAATAAATACACATATATTTGCACCATGTTTTATTTTGCGTATGCATAGATACGAGTAAAGTAATTGAAGTTTTTAAAAGATGGTTAACATATTGTAGAGATTAGTTAGTGATTTGACATCCAAACCCGCAGAAAACTTAAGCTTGCCTATTTCAAAGTGATGGGAAAGTGAGCTCATTAAATGTTTTTATCTATATCTTCTATATTATAAAAAAAAGGTATTCTGCAATGGCTTCGTTTGAAGCTTATACTGAACCCGTTATATTTATTTTTTCTTTAAATGAAAGAATGTGACCCCTAGATGTGTTATTAGATATTGTTTGTGTTGATTCATCAGCATTTACGGAGTAAATTAAATAATTATTTAATAGTACGCTTGTCAGTTGTCATTTGTTTTTTTCCAAATGCTGTTTTCAATATCGATAGATGTATGTCCTCGCCGCTTGATGCGTGTAATTTTTACAATTCATCTAGGTTGTGTTTCAGGAGCAATATTTGCATTTGGTGGTGACTGTATTTGCATCAATTTGTTTTCGTAGTGTATTTTGTAGAGAAATTTGGATATTGTTTATTCGATTTTACTGAAGTAGTGAAGTAATTTTGTTTACTCGGGGGTTTTAACCTTTCAAATGTCTGTATTGTTCTGCTGTGTACGTCCTGTGTGAGAAATTCTGCAAACCAGATTACTTTGTTAAAATAATCTGGAAAAATAAGTTTTCCTTCTAGCAACATGTCAGAAGAAATGAAACAGTTGTTTATAGATGATGGGACATCAAAAACCTTCAGAAATAGTATATGTCATTGTAATTATACTCTGCCATCTGTGTCGTTCGGTGCTGAAATTACATTGCCACCTGATCATGGGTCACATGTGTTCAATTGTATAAGTGTTAGTATAAATTGATTTTGTGCTGCATAATATCTAATCAGTCTGACCATCAAAGTGAATATGTGCAGAGATGAAAAAATTAGAATTAAATTAGAGAAATAACAGAAGTTTGCTCTTTTTTCTTTCAATTTAAGAATTGGTTTTGTGAACATTCTTAAATAGTTCAGTAGTCTAGGCACAGTATTTTACATATATCTCTGATCTCACCGTCAAATTTTGACGGGTTCCCACTAGTTTGAATTAAAATTGAATAAATCGCAAAATCATTCCATAATATAATGTGATGAACCCGACCTGCCGCATACGGCAACCCACGCATGTGAGCCATGAGCGTAGCACACGGTCTGGATACCACACAAAGGGGGGAAAACACCGTCATATCGGAGTGCGTCGGTAACCAGACGACAAGTGTGCGCGTTAAATTTTAAATAAAGGGTGCTAAACGGGCACTTACCTGACACCTGGCACCGGCATATGAGCACCTCAGGGCTGAGCACTCTGTAAATGAGGGCGTGCACTGGGTCCACTACTATTACTAAGTTATAACTACAAAGTCATGTTGCTTTTTTTTTAGTGTTAGTCGCCTGAATGGCGAGAGCACAGTTTATTGCTTGTTAAAATACATTTAGGTCTGAGGGTTTCTTTTTATATTAAATTCTAATATTACTTTTACAATAGATGATTTTTTTTAATGTCTTTAGAATTAATACAAAATAGTAGTCCTTGATTCTACCTCTTTCGATGATTGCACACCTGTGGTCGCCCTCAAATCAAACGCTGTCGCGAACCGCATTGCAGCAAGGCGCAGTCAGCCGGAAGCAGCAGTTCATTCGGCGCCAGCGGTCCTTCCCGTTCCAGTACTTCGCGCTCGTAGTCAGGAAATGGTTGAATTGAGCCGCAATCGGTGGATAGCGGAAAAGGCCGTCAATACGCCACCCTATCCATATTAGGTCAGCCTCGATAACTCGGCTGTACTATCGATTCTTACGGATCTACGCCGTCCCGTTGAAACGGAATAAATTCCAGTTTGAGATTTCAAACGGGGCGGCCTGCATTCCGTTGGTCGGCCAACACTAATCGCTGGCCAAGAATTTTTACCAATTTTTTACCAAGAATTTTCTCAATTTTTTGCTGAATTTACGAAAATATGGTTTAAATAGAAGAGTTCTCATTCAAAATTTTAATTACAATCGTATTTTTAGTAACGACGGTAGTTTTGATTATTTTTTACTATGTAAACGAATCTTTAAATGGCTGTATTTCGTAAACTAAAAGCCGTAGGAGGCTGAAATTTCCATAGTAAATAGACGGGAATCGCCTCTTTTTTCGAAGTTTTGACCTAGGATTTTCTCATTTTTTGCTGAATTTACGAAAAAATGCTTTAAATAGATGAGTTTTAATTCAAAATTTTAATAAGGTAGTTTTGATTTTTTTCTATGTAAACGAAATTGAAAATCTTTAAATGGCTGTATCTCGTAAACTATAAGCCCTAGAAGGCTGAAATTTCCATAGTGAATAGACAGAATCGCCTCTTTTTTCGAAGTTTTGACCTAGAATTTCTCTTTTTTGCTGAATTTACGAAAAAATGCTTTAAATAGAAGAGTTTTAATTCAAAATTTTAATTACAATCGTATTTTTAGTAACGACTGTAGTTTGATTATTTTTTAAAATGTAAACGAAATTGAAATCTTTAAATGGCTGTATCTCGTAAACTATGGGCCCTAGAAGGCTGAAATTTCCATAGTGAATAGACGGGAACGCCTCTTTTTTTTTTTTAAAAATGCTTTAAATAGAAGAGTTTTAATTCAAAATTTTAATTACAATCGTATTTTTAGTAACGACGTAGTTTTGATTATTTTTTATATGTAAACGAAATTTAAATCTTTAAAGGCTGTATCTCGTAAACTATAAGCCCTAGAAGGTTGAAATTTCCATAGTGAATAGACGGGAATCGCCTTTTTTTTTCGAAGTTTTGAACTAGGATTTTCTCATTTTTTGCTGAATTTACGAAAAATGCTTAAATAAAGAGTTCTCATTCAAAATTTTAATTAGAATCGTATTTTTAGTATCGACGGTAGTTTTAATTATTTTTAACTATGTAAACGAAATTGAAATCTTTAAATGGCTGTATCTCGTAAACTATAATCCCTACGAGGCTGAAATTTCCATAGTGAATAGACAAGAATTGCCTCTTTTTTCGAAGTTTTGACCTAGAATTTCTCTTTTTGCTGAATTTACGAAAAAATGCTTTAAATAGATGAGTTTTAATTTAAAATTTTAATTACAATCGTATTTTTAGTAACGACGGTAGTTTTGATTATTTTTTACTATGTAAACGAAATTGAAATCTTTAAATGGCTGTATCTCGTAAGCTATTGGCTACGACGCTGAAATTTGCATGTCAGAATATTAATATTTTTCTCTATTTTCGAAGTTTCGACTTATTTTTTAAAAAAATTTTACGATTTTGTTAAATTCAGAGCCTAAGATGGAATAATAATCAATACTACTGTAATCGCTATGAAAATTCCAGTTAGGAAGGAGCTTTTCAGATCTTTTTAACCTGTGGATCTTTTTGGAATCTTTAAACGGCTGTATCTCGTCAACAGCCCTACGACGCTAAAATTTGCATGGCAGAAGATTGATAATCTGCTCTATTTTCGAGGTTTCGCACTTATTTTTGAAAAATTTTTCATGATTTTGTAAAAGTCAGAGCCTAAGATGGAATAATAATCAATACTACTGTAATCGCTATGAAATTTGCAGTTACGAAGGAGCTTTTTAGAACTTTTTAACCTGTGGACCGTTCTGGAATCTTTAAACGGCTGTATCTCGTAAACTATTAGCCCTACGACGCTGAAATTTGCATAGCAGAACATTAATAATCTGCTCAATTTTTGAGGTTTCGCTCTCATTTTTGAAGAATTTTTCATGATTTTGTAAAATTCAGAGCCTAAGATGGAATAATAATCAATACTACTGTAATCGCTATGAAATTTCCAGTTATGAAGAAGCTTTCCAGATCTTTTTCACCAGTGGATCCTTTTGGAATGTTTAAACGGCTGTATCTCGTAAACTATTAGCCCTACGACGCTGAAATTTGCATGGCAGAATATTAATAATCTGCTCTTTTTTCGAAGTTTCGCACTCATTTTTGAAGAATTTTCCATGATTTTGTGAAATTCAAAGCGTTAGATGCAAAATTAATCAATACTATTGTAATCGCTATGAAATTTCCACTTAGGAAGGAGCTTTTTAGAACTTTTTAACCTGCGGATCGTTCTGGAATCTTTAAACGGCTGTATCTCGTATACTATTAGCCCTACGACGCTGAAATTTGCATTGCAGAAGATTAATAATCTGCTCTATTTTCGAAGTTTCGCACTCATTTTTGAAGAATTTTTCATGATTTTGTAAATTTCAGAGCCTAAGATGATATAATAATCAATACTACTGTAATCGCTATGAAATTTCCAGTTAGGAAGGAGCTATTTAGAACTTTTTAACCTGTGGATTGTTCTGGAATCTTTAAACGGCTGTATCTCGTATACTATTAGCCCTACGACGCTGAAATTTGCATGGCAGAAGTTATAATCTGCTCTATTTTCGAAGTTTCGCACTCATTTTTGAAGAATTTTTCATGATTTTGTAAATTTCAGAGCCTAAGATGATATAATAATCAATACTACTGTAATCGCTATGAAATTTCCAGTTAGGAAGGAGCTATTTAGAACTTTTTAACCTGTGGATTGTTCTGGAATCTTTAAACGGCTGTATCTCGTATACTATTAGCCCTACGACGCTGAAATTTGCATGGCAGAAGATTGATAATCTGCTCTATTTTCGAAGTTTCGCACTCATTTTTGAAGAATTTTTCATGATTTTGTAAACTTCCAGTCTATGACGGAATAATAATCAATACTACAGTAATCGCTATGAAAGTTCCAGTTAGGAAGAAGCTTTTCAGATCTTTTTAACCAGTGGATCCTTTTGGAATCTTTAAACGTCTGTATGTCGTAAACGATTAGCCCTACGACGCTGAAATTTGCATGGCAGAATGTTAATAATCTGCTCTATTTTCGAAGTTTCGCACTCATTTTTGAAGAATTTTTCATGATTTTGTAAAACAACAGCTGGATACGACTCGTACCAAACAAGAGCTTACACAAGTTATCCAGCTTTATTTCTCACAGATCCAACCACACCTGACGAGAACTATAACATGAAATTCAGTTACAAAATAAAATTATGTACGCGAGTGAAATACAAACCATTTCACGCACATGGAGAAAGAACACTTGCATTTTTCAGAAACATGTACAACTTTCCAAAACTTTAAGATTTAGGACAACTCCAAGGTACACAACTCCGTTAAGGGTCTATCAGATTTAGGTGCAGGGAGTGAGAGGGAGTGAGGAGAGTGCAGTTGTTTTGGTGTATTGTACAAAAACCAAAGTTCCGTGTTACTAAATCGACCACAGTACTCCAAGTGGCATGCCGCCTTAGAAACACGCTGAAGTCTGTGAGCAAAAAATACTATCATGTAGAAAAATACGAAATTTAAAATTTAGAAAAGAAATTTCTCATTGCTACAAATCGCGATACCATTCACTGAAGCGGCCGTTGTTGAATACAAACTATCAATAACACCTAGTATATCCTTCTTAGAGTAGGTGTCACAAACAACCAACATTCGACCAAACAGGATATAGAGGTGCATAATTCACAGTGATCCAATCCCGGTGTCTTGATTGGACTGTCTGCGCAGAATTGATTAAAAATATTAGTTGTATTTGCACCAATATCGACAAGTTCATTATTGTACTCATATTCCGTTTATATTGGCAATTTTTCGCACAATTGCTCACATGAAGCTTTATATATTTCCAAAGGATTTTAAAATTACGTTAAATAAAAAGAAACGTAAACGATAATGTGTTCACGGTAAGAATCCATAGTTTTTTGATTAATGACTAAAAAGGTTTTGAACTAATTTATTTACATTTACCTTTTATCTTTTACTATTCAAAATGTCACAAGCATATTTTTAGTTAATTCAGAGTCGATTTTTGATTTTTCATAGATTTAAAAATTATATATTATTACTCCCTCATTATCCAATTTTTACGAGGCCTATTTTTACATTTTAATTTTTAATTTAGTTATGTTGATTGCATACTTTCTTTTTATCGAAAGACACATAGTGGAATCAAAGTTCTTTTCTGCACAAAAACCTTCCAAACAGCAATTTTCAAAATTTCAGGAGTTAAATGAAATGTATGTTTCATGTACATGGTTGTATATTAGATTTTATAGTGTGTTCTAAAAGTATTATCTAGAAAACAATTGAGACAAATTAGGAAGTCAACTCTTTAAAGTAAAATTATTAAGAGAAGCAACAAATGTTGAATATTCGAATACAAGAACTTGTGTCTTCAAATTCTGAACGCGTAGAATTCTGAACGCGTAGCATAATGAACTTAATTTTGTGTTCAATTCATTTAAATGGAGGTTCCATTTAAGGTTTGACTGAATTGAGAGACCTAAAAATGTTGTTGCCTTAACGTCAGTCAATGGTACACTGTTCATTTTCAATGGAGCACAGAATTGTTTATTTGAAATGGAAAACTGCATTAAAACCGTTTTCTTTTCGTTTACTATTTATTTGTTATTTCGGAACCAATTTGAAACATCTGATATTGCACTATTTCTGTTTCATTATCGCAAAGGATGTTCGTATCATCCGCAAAGAGAACCGTTCTTCCGTTTCGAATCGTCGAGGGCATATCGTTTACGTAAAGTAGGAATAGAATAGGGCCTAAAATCGATCCTTGAGGAACTCCACATGCAACGGGCAAAGAGTCGGAAAGGTGCGTACGTAATGTTCCATCATTCCAGTAAGGTATTTCAACTCTCTGAGATCGTTGTTTAAGGTACGAACATAACCAATCTAGAGCAATACCACGAATTCCAAATGAAGGTAATTTGGAAAGTAAAATGGCATGATCAATGACGTCAAAAGCTTGTGAGAGATCTAAAAATAATCCAATAGGTGCCTCGTATTGATCCAATGATGAGGCGACATCTTTAAGAAAAGAAAATATAGCTGTTTCCGTTGATTTTGATTTTCTAAATCCATGTTGGCAATCTGAAAGCGCGTCGTGTTTAGTGAGAAAGGTTTCCATTCGTATGTAAAAAAGTCTTTCTAATATTTTTGAAAAGACTGATAGAAGAGAAATGGGCCGATAATTTTGAATTTCATTTTTGTTGCCTTTTTTGAAAAGCGGCTTAATTTTAGATGTTTTGAAAATATCTGAAACGTCCAGTGCATAAAGATGCATTAAATATGTGAGTTAACGGGTGTATAATGGCATACGCACAAGACTTTGACAAAGAATCCTGGAATTCACCTAAACCGGACGAATATTTATTTTTTAGTTTACCAATTATTTTGAGAATTTCATAGGAAGAAGTTTCGGAAACGAACATTGTGTCTAAAATTTTGGGTAAACTGTCTGTTTTTTGAATTTTGTGCCTGACGACCCTTAGTGAGATCGGCAGCAATTCTCGAAAAGTATTGGTTAAAGAGACTAGCCACTGTTGCCGGATCGTTCACATTTATATCGTTATATTTTAAAACAACATTCTCAACGGGTTTTCTTGTTGATTTGGTAGTATTTTTTATTATATTCAGTTCGTTGCGTGTATTTTGCAATGTGCACTCCCGCCTGAGATATGGTATAATATTTTGGGAAGCTCATCCTTTAGTGCCCAGACACATAGATGGCAAAAGAAATTATCGGAATAATGAAAAACTCCCATCCAGTGATCCGTGTAAGCCTCTTTTCATTGAGCTTGGAATCTTACCCATTGCCTTACCTATTTATTTATGAATCTGTAGTATTTGTCAAAAGTGACTTACTTAACGTTGGGAACTTATTTTCATGTAACACTGATATTTATAGCCTAGAGTAAAGTCTATGTTTATAGTTACAACACTCGACGTAGAAATCATGTTCATCAAGTGTCAGTATCAACAGATCACTCCATGAAATATACATACAATACATGTACGTTACTTTACAACGCATTGCCAGATGAAAGTAAACAATTAAAACTGGTACACAAATTTAAGTTAAAAATAAAATACTTTCTGCTGCATAACTGTTTCTATACATTTAGAGACTATACTGATCGTTAAAAAGAAAAAATAATGTTTACTTTAACAAAACCAAGATATAGTATAATGAATTAGTTTACATTGCATTGTATAATTAAAAAAAGACTCAATATGCCTGTAACAAGTAATGTACTTCAGCTTCCGGGTTCATTATCCTCAAATCGATAGGTTTTTTGTCCAGTTTCCCTGATCCATTAAGAAAAGGCTGGAATGGCCCCTTGATTTGATTCTGGACGTAAATGTAACTTCTTTATGCGCCCGTTTTGTTAAACATTCCTTTTGCTTGTAGCGGTAGTAGAGTTGAGGGTAAGTTTCTATTTTGTTAGCAATACAGAAAAATCAAATCTGTTCATTCTGTTACCGTTAAAAATAAGTTCTTTATAATTCAGCAACGAAAATATCTAATTTTCGAAATGTTAATCTCTCGCTTTTTTAAATTTATTATTAATTGCTATTACTATTATTTTTCATCTTTCAACTATTAATAGTTTACATTGGTTGGAAGGGATTCTGAAATTCAAGAAAGCGTGCGCAGAGGATTTTTCCCCCATACGTCCCCTACTGTTTTTGACTGAATCAACGCCTCCTACATTCCACTGAGGCAGGCAGTGACTAAATAAATAAATACCGTGGAAGATGACAGGAATATCCAGAACAAATTTTTGATGTCTCAATGCCATTTTATCATTCCCTAATCACTTCGTAACAGCAAATCATTTCTCAGTTGTTCAGATATTGATATATGAAAAATATTTTTTTTTCTGAACACGCTTCGAGTTGTCAAGTATTTCTGTTATAAATGAAGATGTGGATTTATTTTTCAGACTTCGTTAAAGAGATTACAAGATTTTGTTTAATTTATCAAAATCAATGTCAAATTATATCGCGTGCAGTCATTTTATTTATTTTTTGAAAGGAAATCATTTACCTTGTTTTTTCTGATTTAATTTACGTCAACTTTTGTGAACCTAAAATACCTACGTTATCTGAATAGCTGAGCTACATGGATATTTGACAATTCGTACCAATTCCTAAAAGAAATTGTATATCGCCCTACTACCTGGTCGGTACGTTAAAAAGTACAGCACAGCATATTCTTGATGAGCAAGATGTGTCGCCAGCACAATGTATTTTGGCGTAGATTAAGTCGCCAGCCGTATGACAGCAGCACTAGTGCGCTACTAGCGCAGTGCGAGTTTGTAGTCCTGCTCCCGCCGGTTTGTGGGCATTGTGAAAAAATTATATCGTGGCAAACATTCTATAGTTATTGAAGCAGTGCTCTACAAATTTGTGCATATCATGGACCAAATAGAAGTGTTGTCGGAGAGTATGATTAAAATCGAAAACGTAAGTTGTATTCTTTAACCAAGTGTTATTTACCATGTAGTGAATGTATACTTCTGTTTTAAGGTTATTTAATTTGAAATCGTTTTAATAAAAACTATACGAGACTGTTCACTTTATGTTCATTATTGTAAAGAGTTGTATTAGCTCAACAGTTAGTTGCAAGTAAATTTTTTAATGTGTATGTAAATATCTTGCCCTTACGATGTATACACCTACTAATATATTACCTTGAAAAAATGATGAGTATTGCTTTCACGGCAAGATGTGGGTGCAGTGAATGTTTACTAAAAGATTCTACTTCTCTTTCAGGTAAAACAGCAACCTGATGATCATTCTGAAGAGGAAGTTTATAATTTCACAGTGAGTTGATAGTTGATTACGGTTACGAAATATGAAAAGTTGAGGCTGAAGTTAATTTTGTTTCCAGACACTCAGGAATGTGAGAAAGACATGTAAATGAAGAAATAATGTTTGAAAATTTAGTAAGAAGTACTTCATGTTATTAACAAGTTCTTGGATTAATGGAAGGTGGCCTAGGTAAACAGGATTTCTCCTATTTATGAGGATGTAAATTAATATTTTAATATACTTAAGTGCTCTGCATATTTTGTTGAATCCTTTGTACAAGAACCAGTTATTTACATTCGGAATGCAGTTAGATTGGAATATCAAATTCTTTGGGTCATTAAGGAAAAGAACAAGTTTGAACAGACTTAGTGAGAATATTGCATTGTGAATTTGTCTTCGTACGTGTGTTTAACTTTAGAAGTCATGATAAAGTAGATATTTTTTGCTCTTAATAAAGAAACCTTAGATGCTATTCTTTTCAAGTGCTTTCTTTATGTGATCTCAGATGTGTGGCAGGTCTGGCCCTTAATATGCTACAGTTAGTTCATCTGATAGAGCTGCTAGTTTTGAAGATTGTCGTTGATTGGATTTTGCTATTTCAGCGTAACATTGACGTACAATTTCATTTTTCTTCCCTTTACTTATTTCCCATCAATATTTCAGGTATTTCTATTAACATGTATTAAAGTACCTGAAAGATGTAAGAAAATAGTCAAAATTAGTAAAAATTGGAGCACAGTCCGAGCACGTCAGTCACACGGAAGCAACCAACCAACCCAATTAAATTAAATCAACCAACCAGCAATTAAATGTGTATTCCCTCAGCAATGATTTTGAAATTTGTCGTACGTCTTTCTTTGCTAAAATTATATTACTTTGTATCTATAGGCCTCAACAAAGATCTGCAGATTACATTTCTTCTTAGAAAAACTAAAGATAATAACACTAAACAAAGTCCACATTTATAGCACTAAGCTAAGTGAGCAGTATTATGTATTTTATTGTATCGTTTGTATTGTATTCTCTTACGTTTTTTTGATAATGTATAAGGTTCTAAATTTCACACAGTAATTGTATAATGTATTTATGTGTTTAGTCACTTCTAATATTATGATATTCAACTAAAATCAAATACATAATGGAAGTCAGCAATCTCTTAAATCCCATTGTTGTATGCGATTTTAACTTTGATTTTCTGGTCAAATCTTGCGAGCAAGAAAAGTTTCTCGATTTAATTAATTCCTTCAGTCCAGTTATTACAATGATGTACCTGCACTGATCAGAAACTAAATTAGAAAGAGACAATCGATCAAATTATAATTAGAAGCTACTCGATATGAAGTTTAAACAAGATTTGGATTCACTTGGCCACGATGCACAATTCTTACCATTACACGTATACCTTTACATACACGTAAAGTAGATTGTTCTGTAAGTAAAATTATATTCACTGATTACTTGCAGCAGGAGTCATGGGACATGGTTTAAAAAATTCTATTCACACAAATGATCAATTTTTTCAAGATTTCATTTCATTTTAACACTCCTTTCACTTCCAAAAGACAATTTGTCTTCACATAAAAGCAATTCTTGGATAACAAGTTGTTAGGACATCATGTAAAAACAAACTAATTTTTTGAATTTATAAACATCCTAGTAACTGCTATCTCTATTTAAAAACATACAAATCATTGTTAAGAAAAGTTATAAAGCATACTAAAATCCTAAAACGTGATAAGGATATATTACTTTCCTTCGCGTTTCAATATCTTCATTGACAAATATTCAGACAATTACGATATAAATTAATGTGACCGAATGATAAAATAAAAGACATTATGAGTGATCAAGTCGGCGCGCAATTTACGTCATACGTGACCACAACAAAAGAAAGGCACTTCGTTCGGAAAGCCATAACATGATGGCCGCCATATTGCCTGGAAGCGAGGAGTGTTGACAAACCATTTGAAAGTTACCAAAGACCATTTTCAATGAAAAATAACACTGTGTAATTGAAATAAAAGAGCTTCATATATCTGTTTCATTGACTTTAAACAATAATAATTTTGGTATCTAGTTCCATTTCAAATTCCCAGTAAAATTGTGATGTAAACGAGTGCCTGAAGCTCACTGGTTGAAGTCTGATTCGATGCGCAATAGCTCATCATGTCTTTCCGTCATCGTCGAAGATGTTTCAAGTATGAACTCTTTGAGCGGTAGTGTCACTTACGACAAAGCTCTCAAAGAGATTCGCAAGAACATGGATTTCGCCTCCGACTGTTCTCCACGACCATTCGTTCTCCGCAGTGAAGCACTTTCTTCAAATGCTACATGCCTGTCAATTATTACCTTGAGATGACAGGACCAGCTTGGCGAGATTCATTTTATGTTCAAGATCGTGAACTGTAGTAAATCATCCGCCTGTAATCAAGATTTAGTTTTGTAGAAGGAAAAAGTGAAAATAGAATGTAATGATAATTCAATAACAATCTCAACGGTGATTAATTTTCTTGAAATGATAAAAAATGTTAGAAATCGCATTTAATTGCCTTCGATTCAAAATGCTCGAAGATGGAATTCGAGGATTAATGGAACTAGAATTTAGCAAACCTGACCTTGCTGACAGCTGCCCGCATAACCAACTACACCAGCATGTCGGGTAGCTCTACGAAGACCAAAAAGCCATTAATTAGTCTATAATAATTAGAATGTTGTTGCTCCAACCCATTACATTTCTGGTTGCTACTATCGTTCTGCAAAACCTGACCATGCCCGTCTTCAAGTGACCTTGCGATTTGGCAAAACACTAGTTAGGGTATTTTAGAAAGACCTCCTTCCCTAGTAGGCCTATGGCTCTTAATATCTAAAAAAATCAAGAATATATTAAAGAAAAAACGTAAGCAAGTAAACACTGAATTAAAAGGAATCAGTTCATATGATATATATGACATATATGATTCATATATTCATATATATTTTTTTAAAGATTGATAAAATCTACACGATTACAGAAAGAACAAAGCATCCTTTAAAATCCATTATTACATGAACACAACTTACAGATATTTTGTACCAATAGATTTAATAAATATGTACAAAACATTAAATATAACAAATCTACAATAAATTAATATTTCCATTTTAGCACACATTTTCAGTAAATATAAAAATATTGTACAGGAAACAGACAAAAAATGGCAAATCATTAGATCCGGAAAAATGTGAAACATTTGAAAAACTCAACAAAACAGGCAAAAAACTAATCTAAATCAAAGCAATCCTAGCTGCCTTCTTGTCTTTACCACTTCAGATAAATTTTACAAATTAAAAAGAATATGCAATCATCAGAAGATAAATTCTATTAAAATTCTAATATATCCCAGAAGGCATAATCAGTATTATCAAGTATATGTACATTTCAGTACATTTATACGAAAGAATAAAACACTACTTTCAATTCAGTAATCATCCTGAGAAAATTACTTTAATGTTTCCAAGACCTTGAAAGAATATTGGGTTTTATTAGACGGCGAAAGGCACTAAATTATGTTTGAAGTTTGGTGTGATATAATTAAGCTGTTAATACGTACTGAGAGGATTTAAAACTACCAATTCTATCATTACATCCCCATGCTCTCAATTTTAACTACTTAATCTATTAAAATGTAACTTTGCATCCAGAAGAAGTAAGAAGTTTTGTAAAAGTTGTTAAAAATCAAGAATTAATACAAACAATGGAATTTGCATTAAAAGAAATAAATATCAGTACACTAAATCTATTATCTGGCATACAAAAGTAATTCTCAGTTATCTCTCTTTCATTTGTAACTTCTTCAATGAATTAAGTGTAATAATTCTAGTTTATTTTCAAACAAAGAATGTGCATTAACTTGAGCCATAAAAATACTTTAAGACCCAGACCATAAACAAATTACTAGAAATTTGTGCTGCTAGTACATTTCATAAATTTATCATTAAGTGATCGATTCACCTCACTGAAACCTTGGAATGTCTAGAACAAGCGAACGAAAATACATTCAATCGAGAGAAGACGACTGGAGAAAACCACTAGTAAAATAACGACAAACGATGGTGCTAAATAAACGTACGTCATATATATGAAGAATGTTCTAAGTAATACAAAATCAATACACGAAAGATTGGCAGCCTGCAATCACGTTTTCGTTCACATTTAATTAAATAAAATATATTAAGGAAACATTTTAGTTTTAAAACATTATTCCATTTCCATAAGTGCGTATACATTTCTGTATATTAAATCTTCACAAAATTAAGGTTAATTTTGGGGTACATTCACGTTTGGTGAGGAAAAGAAATTTGAAGCAGACTTCAAAAGTCTACATCCAAATTCTGTAACATGCAACCAATGACATTACAGAACAAAATTTAATGTTTACTGGTTAAATAAAATGCATTGATAAAAAACATAATTGTAACATCAAAAGTTTAATACGACAAAAATATCAATAGACATGTATGGAATTCAATTGCAACAAATGTAGCAAAATCTTAAAAATCCACAGAGAAAGCTGAACCACTATAAAATGAAAATAATCATGTAACCAATACTTTCATATTAAGCAGTTAAATCAAAATACAGAAAAACTTACAAACAAACAATTAAGGGTTCACTAACAAAACTAGATTCGGTTCAAAAAGAAAGTCAAAGATAATTAGAAAATATCTTTAGCAATACTCCAGGCAGCTAGAACGTCAATTGCCGACAAAAGGCAGTTTTAATTTCATACTTTCAAAACAGAATACCCAACACAAATCTAAGAAGGTAAGAAAAGTAATTGTTCAAAAAATCTTCAATAGTAGAATAGACATTAGTACACAAATTGTCATCTCAGAAAAGGTACACAGACGCATTAAAAGGAAAAGAAATCCCTTCTAGATTATTTCTTTAACTTTCTGCAAGTAAATCTCAAATACAACAGTTACAAGGAACAATAAATGTCTTCCAATAGCTTCCCTACAACACATCTCAACCTTCATTCTCCCAACCAATGTACCAAATTCCAATTCACACCACCTTAATACTAAATTCAAAGCACACAACACATTTCTACCCTCCTTTCCAATTTGCATAAAAAACATCATTCCACCATCCTAACCTATCTGCCTAAAACACACAACGCTCTTTACCTAACAAAACAATGTACCCTAAACACATATCAACCCCCACCCTTCAACCCACAAAACGCTAAACACATATCACCCTCAACTTTCACTCAATGTAACAAAAACATGCGTCACAATCCATCCTTTAATCCGATGTCCCAAAACACATATCCTCCACCCACCCTCCAATATCTCTAAAAACACCTCACCTCCGACCTCACACACAATTTCCACAAAACACACATCACCTCCTCCCCTCAATGTCCCCAAACACACATCAAACTCCTACCCCGCAATGTCCTCAAAACACACATCACTCTCACACCCCACCCAATGTCCTCAAAACCACGCATCTCTCCTCCAATAGTACTTTAAACGCACATCACCTCCACCCCTCCCACCCAATAACCCAAATATCTGTCCCACCTCCACCCCTCCAACCCAATGTCACAAAACACACATCACCTCCACCCTCCACCCAATGTCCCCAAAACACATCACTCACCCTCCCACCCAATGTCCCCAAAACACACATTACATTCCACCTCAGCCCAATGTCCCCAAAACACACATTACATTCCACCCTCCCACCCAATGTCCTCAAAACACACATCACTCTCCACACCCCCAAACAATGCCCCCAAAACGCACATCACACTCCACCCCCCCCCCCAACACCCCAAAAACCACATCACCACCCCCCCCCACCCCAACGTCCCCAAAACACACCCCACCACCACCCTCACCCAATGTCCCCAAAACACACATCCTCACCCTCACCAAATGTCCCAAACACATCACACCACCCCTCACACCAAATGTCCCCCAAACACACATCCTCCACCCTCACAAATGTCCCCAAACACATCACACTCACCCTCATCAAAAGTCCCAAAACACATCGCATTCCACACTCTCACCCAATGTCCCCAACACACACATCACCTCCACCTCACCCAATTTCCCCAAAGCACAGATCCCATTCCATCACCCACCCACCACCAATGCCTAAATACATATCACATGCCCCTCCACCCAATGTCCCAAAACACACAACCTCAGCCTTCCCTCAATATCCCCAAAAGCACATCACAATCCACCCTCCATAACGTCACAACACCCACATCGCTCCACCTCCCAATGTGTCCCCAACACACACATCACCTCCACCCCTCCCACACAATGTACCCAACTCATCACTTTCCACCCTCACCCAATGTAACCAACACACATCACCTCCACCTCCACACTCCCACCCAATGTATAACACATCACATTCCCTCCCCACCCAATGTACCAACACACACACACTCTACCTCCCACTCAATGTACCTAAGACCATCACCTCCACCCTCCACCAATGTACCCAAAGACCCACATCCGCCTCCTCCTCAGTAAATGTCCCCAAAACACATAACACTCCCTTCCACCAATGTCCCCAAAACACATCATTCCACCCATAAACCCAATAATTCCAAAACACACATCCTCCACCTCACATGACGTCCTAAAACACATGCAGCTCCACACCCCCCGCAATGTCCCCAAAATACAAATCCACCTCAGCCCTCCACCCAATGTACCAACACACATTACACTCCACCCTCCACCCAATGTACCCAACACACGTGTCCACCACCCTCCCACCCAGTACCCAACACAAACCTCACCTCCGCATCTCCTCATAGCATGCCCAACTAGACCTGCACTCACCTCCCACCCAACGTGCCCAACACACACACACACATCACCTCACACTCCCACCCATGGTCCCCAACCACATCACCTCCACACTCTTACCCATTGTCCCAAACACATCATATTCCACCTGCAATGTCCCCAACACACACATCTAATCCACACTCCACAATGTCCCCACACACACATTACATTTCACCCTCCGGCCAGATATTACCCAAATACATCACCTCCACCCTCCACGCAGGTCCCCAAAACACACATCCTCCACACTCCAACCCAATGTCCCCAAATCACACATCCTCCACACTCCAACCCAATGTCCCCAAATCACACATCACACTCCACATTTCCACCCAATATCCAAAAACACACATCCCCTCCACCTCCCACCCAAAGTAAAAAAACATGTCCTCCACCCACTTCAACTAATGTCCCCAAAACACATATCACACTTTACCTATCGCCTAATGTCCCCAAAACACACATCACCTCCACCTTCCCACTCATTGTCCCCACAACTCATATCACAATCCACCCCCACGCAATGTACCCAACACACATCCTCCACCTTCCACCCAATGTACCCAACTTTGTATCACCTCCACCTTCCCACCCAATGTACCAACACACATCACCTCCACCCACCCACCAAATGTTCCAAAAAACACACATCACTTTCCACCCTCTCCTCCAATGTTCACTAAACTCACATCACCTCCACCCTTTAACATAGTGACACTAGAAGACACATCACACTCCACCCTCCCACTAACGTACCCAACACAGGCCTCCTCCACCCTCCCACCCAACGTACCCAACACACACACACATCCTCCACACTCCACCCATGGTCCCAAACACATCACCTCCACCTCTTTACCCATTGTCCCAAACACATCACTCACCTCTCTCCCAATATCCCACCCATCACACACATCACAATCCACCTCCCAACCAATGTCTTCAATACAAACCTTACATCACCCACCCACAAATGCCTCAACATACACATCACACTTACCCTTGCACCCAATGACCCCAAAGACACACATCACCTCCACCCTCCATGAATTGTCCTAAAACACATCACATTTTACTCTCTCACCCAATGTACCCAAAACACACATCACATACCACCCTCACCTCTACCCTCAACAAATGTCCCCAAAACACACATCACTCCTCCATGAATTGTCCCTAAAACACATACATTTACTCTCTCACCCAATGTACCCAAAACATGTCACATACCACCCTCCACCCAATGTATCCAACACACACATCAAGCTTCACCATCCCATCTCTCTCCTCCACACATTCCCCAATATCCCAAAACCCATCACATCACACTCCCACCAATATACCCACAAACACACATCCTGCACCTCAATCAATGTCCCCAACACACTTCACCTCACCCTCCAACCCAATGTCTTCAACACACACATCACCTCCACCCTCCACCCAATAACCCCAAAACACACATCCTCCACCCTCCCACCCAAAATTTTAAATGCATGCCTCCACCCACCATCCAGTTTAGAAAAACACATGACACTCCACCCCTTCCCCCAATGTCACTACAACACGAAATCTCACTCCACCACCCTCCCTCCCAGATTCTCAAAACCACATCCTCCACCCAATGTCTAACCTAATCACAATCCTCCACCCAAGGTCCCCAAAACACACATCACCTCCACCTAATGCCCAACACACTAATCACAATCCTCACAGATCCCAATACACATCACCTCCACCCAATGTCCCAACACACCTAATCGTCACTCCTGTGTCACAACACACATCACGCTCCACCCTCCAACACAATGTACCCACACACACATCACACTTCACCTCCCACACAATATACCCAACACACACATCACCTCCTCTCTCTCCCTTGTGTACACACCTTACACTCCTGGTCTTCAAAACACCCATCCTACTCCACCTCCACAAATGTCTCATCTGGAAAAATCATCACAATCCACACTCCCACCCAATGTCTCAATACATATTACCTCCATCCTCCCACCCAATGTACCCAAAACTCACATTACACTCCACCCACCACAATGTACCCAACACAAACTTATCCTCATCCCTCACACCCAATGTATCTATAAGACACATCACACTCCAACCTCCACCCAATGTTACCAACAGACATATCACCTTCACCCTCCACCCAATGTACCAACATACACATCACCTCCACCCCTCAACCCAATGTCCCAAAACACACATCACATATCACCTTCCAACAGAAATGTCCCCCAAACACATATCATATTACCCTCACACCCAATGTCCCCAAAACGCACATCACACTCCACCCTCCCTCATTGTCCCCAAAACCCCCAACCTCCACCTCACCTGATGCTCCAGAACCGCCTCACATTCAACCTCACACCCAATGTTCCCAAAATTCCTCACACACACTACCCTCACCCAATGTACCAAAACACACACTCCACCTCACCTGTCTAAACCCAACACACACATCACATTTTAACCCTCATAACTAATGTACCAAACACACACACATCACTCCACCCCTCCACCCATGTCTCTAAACACATCACCTCCACCTCCCATCCAATCCCCAAAACACACATTACACTCCACACTCCTAAAATCACCAAAACACCGCTCCTCCTACCAAAAGGGGTCCCCAACACACACCACATTCCACCCCTCCCACCCAAGGTCCCAAAACACACAACACACTCCTCCCACCCAATGTCCCAACACACACAATCCACACTCCTTAATGTCCCCCACACGGATTACACTTCACCTCCATACAATGTACCAACACACACATCACAATCCTCTCCCACCCAATGTACAACACACATCATCCTCCCATAACGTCCCCCCGCACAGACAGATTACACTCAACCCTCCCACCTAATGCACCCAACACACACATCCACCTCCACCCTCTCTCACACAATGTCGAAAATACATATCACATTCCATCCACTCACATAATGACCCTAGAACACACATCCTCCATCCCTCACATAATGACCCTAAAACACACATCACCTCCACCTCTCACCCAATTTCCCGACTACACATTTGTTCATCCTCTACAATTTCTTCAAAACACACATCACACTCCACCCTCACGCCCCATGTTCCCCAAACACACACATCACACTCCACCCTCACACCTAAGGTCCCCCAAACATACATCACTCTCCACACTCCCACCCAAGGTCCCAAAACACATTACATCCACCCTCCCACCCAAGGTACTAAAACCCACATCACACTATACCCTCCCACCTAAGGTCCCAAAAAACACACAACACTCCACTCGCCCACCCAAGGTCCCAAAACACACATCACACTTCCACCCCAACAGCAAGGTCCCATTGCACATCACACTCTACCCTAACACCAGGTCTACTACACACCATCCTCCACCCCCGACCCAATGTACCCAACACACATATCCTCACCTTCCACCCAATGTACCCAACACACATCATACTCACCCTTCCACCCAATGTACCCAACACACATCCACTTCACCTCCCCACACAATGTACCCAACACACACATCACTTCACTCTCCGACTAAACATTTTAACAGACGCATCACACTTCACCTCCCCACACAATGCTTGCCCAACAGACATCTCCACTCCACCCTCCTACCCAATGTTCCCCAAAACATACATCCACCTCCACCCTCCACCCAATGCCCCAAAGCATACCTCCTCCCCCCGTCCACCCAATGTCCAAAACACATCACTCCCTCTAAACCATTGTCTAAACACACATCACATTCCACCCTCTTTTAATGTCCCCAAAACACACATCACCTCCAACCTCTTACAGAGTGTCCCCAAAGCCACACATCCTCCAACCTTCACCCAATGTCCCCAACACACACATCCTCCACCCTCCTACCCAATGTACTCAACACATTTCACACTCAGCTCTCCCACCTAATGTGCCAACACACTCCTCTTTACCCTCCTGCAATGTACCAACACACATCCTCACCCTCCCATAACCCTTTCAGACACATCCTCGACCCCCACCTAATGTACTTAACAGACATCACGCGCAACCTCTCTCACCCAATGTACTAACAGACACATCTTGCTTCACCCTCCCACCCAATGTCCCCAAAACACACATTACCTCCACCCTGTGCCCAATGTCCCCAAAACACATCATTCCACCATCCCACCCATGGTTCCCAAAACACACGACCTCACCCTCCACCATGGTTCCCAAAACACACATGACCTCACCCTCTCACCCCGTATCCCAACACACACATCACACTTCACCTCTCCACCCAGTGTACCTAACCTCATCACACTCCACCCTCCACCCAATGTCTCCAAACACACATCACACTCTACATTTCTCAGCCAATGTCCCCAAGCACATTTCACTCACCCCTCTCTCCCAATGCCCCCAAAACGCATCATTCTCACTCTTACACCAGCTCCCAATACACACATCACACTTCCTCTCTGTAGAGTTCCCCATAACCCAGAAGTTCCCAAATGGACCGAAAACACACATCACACCTTTTTATAATGTACCCAAACGCACATCACCGCCCTTTGCGATCACTTATTTGGGCCAAAATAACCAAGCACACTTTACCCATAGCACCAAAAGCACATCTCATGCCACCCTCGCACCCAATGTACCAAAAACGGACATCATACTCCACCCTGTTACCCATTGTATTCCAACCACTCATCACAAACACGTTTTAACGTAATGTACGTATAACATATCATTCTACCCAACGAATGTACCAATTTATTAATCAGAGTTCACATATAAGTATCCAAAACGCACATGACCACTTTACTCTCCTGCAATGTACCCAAAACGCACCACACTTTACCATTCTACCTAATATACCCAAAATACATTACTTCATCTCTTCCATAATATACTTTAAATACACATTACATTTATCCTCTTCGCAATGTACACGGAAAACATTTTTACTGTAAACTTTCTAGAAATGTGTATGAAACACATATCACATTTTGCCATCTCACCCCTGTATTTAATTCGCACATTTCACACCGCCGTCTAATCTGTTCCCAAAACTGATTTCACTCCTTTATATCTCCCCATGTACTAAAAACATTCATCACACTTCAGCCTCCTGTAAATTACTAACCTGTGCGTGTTGGAGTTATTTCAACAAACAAGCCGGCGGCGCTAGCCGAATGCGTTTACTACGCTTCGTGAAGTCACGAAGGTTAAGCGCATTCGAGACTCATGAGTTCGGTTGGGTGACGAGCCAGCAACCCCAGGATCTAGCGGCGTCGAGCCTGGCCGAAGGGATAAAAACGACTGACGGCTGCGACGTGACGAGACTGGACTAATATTAAAAATAATGATGCCCATTAATGGAGGATTACTCCCAAGGGCAAAAGCGCTCAACGCCCCTTAAGGGGCTTGGAGACGCGTTGCGTCAAGGAGTGGACGTATTTAAATACGAAGTCGTCGTCTTGTCTTCATTCCTGCCGGCCCAGTGGCAGTGAGACAGACCGTTGGCATATCCACCACACAGCACAAGCCTGTAGGCTCAATTACAGGTGACGCGGTGTAAAGTGGCCCTTTAGTCCGTTTAATTAACCTAAAACAATAAGTAGATTGAATAATACTATTAGGCAGGATAATTTGGACTTTTGTCGATCCTGATATTTAATTATTGGTTTCCAGGATTTTCAACTACTCTTTCTTAGTTCTTTTGCAGTTTCTGTACAAATTTAGTATTAAGTGTCATTCTAATTCTGAATAAACATTATGACATAACATTACTCATATAATTTTCATAATTTAACATGAAGAGTGAACATCATTTCTGATCATATCTTTTTCCCATAAATATGATCTCTTTTCTAAAGTCGTGTTTAGTTCTATTCGTGAAACACCAATATCTTTCAACCATTCTTCATGTAATGTTATCTTATTAATATTCTTAATTGTCTTACGATTGATATTTAATTACACAACCTTTATTTCTAAACATTTACTGTATAATTGAAAACCGACCCGGCTGGGCAGAACAGGGCCCTACAGCTGAAACCATGCATGCCAAGTGGCCCCACGATTGATAGGAAAACTACTTTTTGTCGTAATTTTGTAAGTCATGGTACAGTAGTCTGGGGTCTCAAAATTTTCATTTTTGTTATGCCTGAATTTTTATTTATATTTATTACTTGAAATTGAGACTGTATTAAATGAATTAAATGACCTTCTTCATGAAAATGTATTCTACTGAAATTCTTATCACTATTTCATAGATTTTACAAGTGATTTTATTAAACACTGAACATTTTTAGTGTTTAAGCTACAGTGGAAATTGTTTTATTTATTACTACATACTTTTTATATGAAGTTATTTAAAGATATTTACCAAAACTTTTTCTAGCATATTCGTATTTTAAATTAATATAAATAATGTCATTTCTTGATACAACTTCCATTGGGGTTCAGCATTACCCGGACCCAAAATTTTCATAAGCTCCGGCACTGATTAAACTAAAGTTATAAATCATTAGGAACTAGCGAATGTAAACTGACCATAGGACTGGTGACATTTAAATTTTTGTGTTTTGTTCAGCAAAAGTAATTTTTGTTTTGTTTTTATAGAAATTTATTAAAAAGTAGTTTCAAGTGCTATTATTGCAGTTACTACGCACTCAAGTTTCGATTTAGAAATATCGTGATCTTTTATATTTTATGTAGTTTACTTTTTATAAATAGACATGAAAATGCCATGTTCTTTAGATTTTGAAATTCTTTTGTAATTAATAATGCTTTTAGAGAGCTGTCAAATATTATCTAAACATTCTCTAGTGCTACTATGGGTTTTAATTTTACAAGGCATTCTCATCAACACCTGTACTTTTCTTTATTAATAAGTGTAGAGGTTCTTGAAAAGTTCCTCTAACATTACACATTTTTCTAATTAACATTTAATATAAACATTTTAAACGCGAGTTAGCGTTTCAATTTATCGAACTCTCTCACACTAACAAAGTGACCTTGGAAAGAAGTGCAGGTCGAAATCTAGCTTTCTATTGAAGATATTCGTTGTTATTTGTGTTGTAAAGAAAATTAGTGGCCATTGCGTACTGTAATTTACTAACGAAACAAAAATTTCTGAGGATTGGCCGCTAACGCCATGAACAAATAATTATTGCTTAATTTGATTTCAGCTTTCCGTTTATATGTCAGTTCGTTGGCTGGATAACAGTTCATATCAGGTAACATTGTATCGGTATTCCTTTTCTAGATTTTTTATTAGTCACGTATAGCAGGGATTAATCGCAATTAGTGACAAACTTATTATGAAATGAAGTTAATCCACAGCAGAGATTGATTATTTTGCCGATTAACCTATATACCGAATTTTAAATATGATTTTAAGTTTGATTATTTCACTTAATTAAAATTTTTATTCTCTAATGTTCTTTTAGATCTAATTTTTAAACAATGAGCTTTCGGCACAAATCAAAGCCTCCTCATGACTCACTGTACATGGCGTATTCAGCAAGGCGAATTTCAGCGGCCCTGGAGACAATGCTTGTAGCTCATTGATTTTAATAATTTCCTGCGAGCGGTTTTGTCGAACAGAAACGCTTATAGTCGCTGATTTTATTGTTTTGTTTTGATTTTTGGGCTAGTGCCAGATAGCAACACCAGCTTGGATTAAGTTCTAAAACTGCTATAATTATTTATCGTGTATCATGTATAAACTCGTTAAACTGAACCATGCTACATTGGTATGTCAAAATAATCTAGATTGGCAATGTTTTGCTAACTACACTTGCATGCCGCGGGCACACCAAACGCATAGCATGCAAGCGCATGTTGAATTCATAAGATGACACGAAATAAAGGCTCACTTAAGCCCATAAGCCAGCGATGAAACTGCTAGAAATTTATCCGTTCGGCCCAGTGCGTCGGGCAGTTTTTGAAGTTCAGTACGAATCCCCAGTCTCGAGTGAACTATGTAACTATGAATATTGAAACGGTAGGTTGTGAAGTTACGAGTGGAGCTAAATTTTATCGTTTCCCGTTCTTTATACTTTTTTTTTTTTTAGGTTTATATTTTTTCCAGCACTTTACAAACGGCACCCAGCTTTCGAAAGTAATATATTTATTCCTGGATGTAGATATGCCAAGAACAGACCAAACATCTTGACGGAAACATAAAACCAGTATGCATGGTAGTATACTGCTAGTACTAAGTTTCTGCCAGCTGTCCCGAATTTCTATCTTGCTACTCACATGCACTCCATCTTATTCGCAACTGCACATTGCACTCTTCGTAGCAGTTGTGCACGCAACCTAGATTGGATTACGGTGCAAAGAATTGTACAAATACCGTTAGGGTCTATAAATCGGTTATACCACGAAATGTTTTATTCTGTACGATGATTTTGAAAACAATTTTTGCTTGAAAAGGAGGTTAGTGAATTTATATGCTAATTTTACATGACATTTTAGAATCTCTAGCAGGTTCTTAGAGACGCTTCATAATTTTAATTTAAAGTTTCACACACAAAATAGTTAAGTGTTTACAGGAAAAATAGGCAATTATTCTATCAAAAATGTTAACAAACATGAAAACGGACCGCACTGACCTTTAATATTTACGATTTCTTGCTTAAAGTTCCCTCAGGCTTCTACAAAATAATATTCCTACTCATTTCGATGCATTCCTCACTCCATTTACAGGAATACCGTTTCCTTTTCCAGTGACATTTAATTGCTTCGCGAACAAGGATCAACATGCAACTAATATTCCATTTAAAGTAATCTTTGTTGACCCCAAGCATCTAAGGCATGGCCTTCGTTCTAGCGTCGAAACTCCGTTCGGCAATCAGAAGGCTGCGTAAATAGCTCGTAACCAAACCAAGGCCATTTGTTTGGGGCACATCTTTTATGAAGTTCGTCATGGAGAAACCTGACCTACGTTAAGTTACACGAGATTCTAATGGAAATTACAAGCTAAATTAACAATATAGTATCAATAATGAATTAAAAAAACTAAAGCTACAAGAAAATATTTTTGTGTTAGAATTCGTAGCTAAAATTAATTATGCTCCATCAAACCAGACTTCTCTTTGAAAATTGCATAAGTAACGCACCATCATTAAGCACAGTGTCAGTTGTGATGCTTGCGTTCGAAAAACATTTTGAATATAGCAATAATAGAACGAAATCTTATCAAGAACTTTCCTAACAAGAACTTTCTAGGAAATATCAATATTTAACACTAACAAGTATTTCCAGTTTTATCTAGGCAAGAAGAATTTTTTAAAATTCTAAACAAAAAATAGGAATAGAACAATCGATAATCGTACTAAACAATTTAATTTCAAACACTATCAGTTCAATAAAAGAAAATATGACTACATGCAAAAAACCTCGCGACGATCTACCGAAATCCATTTAAACATAATCAAACAAAACAGAACGAGACTTTGGATTAAAACCAAAAGTCCATAATTAAAAGAACTAAATACATGCTGAATATAACCAACAAAGCTGTAAGAACTGTATCACTTCTTACGATAACGGGATCAATCGCTCGCTTACCGCAATAATTCATGAGCCAATTTGCAGAGCAATTCTAAAGAAACGAACAATTATACATACATTAATACGCCTGCAGGTAAGTGCTACCACGTCCGTTAGCAAAGGCCGAAGTATTAGCGGAATCCTTCGCTCAGTCAGTGCTATCACCGCACTCGGCTCTCAATCCACCGCGACCGCTCTATACGAAACAATCAGCCCTCGCACCCAATTTTAATGTTCCGAGCAGAATCAAATTTCACCTCTCAAGAAATCAAGGCCCTGATTAGGTTGGTACCAAATAAAAGGCCCAGGACACATTAATTCATCCTCAAAAATCACCTGAACACTACAGCTTTCACCAAACAATATTTACAATTCAATTTTCAGATTAGGCTACTATCCGCTAAACTGGAAATTTTCTATAATCATTCCGATACCAAACCCAGCAAAATCTTAACAATCCGGAAAGCTACAGACCGATCAGTCTTCCCCTACACACTAGCTAAATTGCTAGACAAAATTATCCTTATAAAGTAAAACGTTACACTAATAACACTAAGGCTATTCCCCTCCAATTTGGATTCATAATTCCATCTCAACCTCATGAAATACTAAGAGTCAATGAATATATTCAGAAGCCTTCCCGGAAAAGCACCACACAATCGTCACTGTCTAGATCTAACGGGCCTTTTCGACAGTCAACACATTAATCTCATTCACAATTAAAATCTACAGGCATCCCGGTATATCTACTCAACACAATAACTAGTTTTCTATCAGACAGAACCTTTGCAGTTACAATAGACAATCACATCAAACCCAGAAATATACAAGCAGGCTCCCCCAAGGTTCTCATTATCTCATCCTTTTTAATATCTACATGGCTGGCATCAGTAGCACTCAACACAAACATCAGACAATTCATGGATATTCATCATACTCTGGACAGTTTTTCATTGCAATATCATAAGAAATAGATTCAAAGACATCTTGACAAAATAGATTAATAGGCTACATTGGAAACTCAAACTCAATGCCGAAAATCTAACATAATTTTCACTCAGACAAATGTTCACCTCCCCCTGCAAATTAATAACTCACCCAATTCCCTGGACTCACATAATCAAACCTCAAATATCTGGATTAAATGTCGATATCAAGCTCAACTGAATGACCATATAAACACAAAAACACACCAAGCAAAAGTTAAGATCCTTCCAACTAAAGCCACTCAATCAAAAACAAACACACTAAACAACATATAGCCATACCAAAAATTATGTGACCTATTTTGACCTATGCGTGTCATCTCTGGTTCAATGTAAAGACCAATTAAACAAAATTCAAATAGTTAAAATAAATACCTCCAAGAACATTCTCCCGGCCCATGGACAGTTTCAAATCATCAGTTACACAAAGAACTAAATATTCCGTACATCATCCCGTTCATTACCAAGATCTCAGCAAATTCTACTCATACATCAACCAAAACGACCACCTATCCCATTTCAACCTCGCTCAAATCCCAGATTCCCATGCTAAGTCAAAAATAGGTTCCAATTCAAGCTTTCTTGATCATGCAGTCAGAGTTTGGTAATAAATCAAGGCAACCATAGGCTCCCTTGATACAAGTAGTTAGTTTTAGAATTAAGTTAATTTTTAAAGGAGTTAATTTAAGCCACCAAAATACATAAAAGTACTATAGTACTGATCTATGTAAATTCAAGACCAATAAAAGAAAATGAATGAGAAACACTGACCTACGTGAAGTTACGAGGATTCCTATTACAATTACAAGCTATAATTAACAATATAGTATCAATAATGAATTTATAAACTAAACTAAACTGAAGAAAATATTTTTATGTTAAATTCCAATGGCTAAAAATTAATTATGCTCTATCAAACCAAAAATTTACTCTTTGAAGGTACATGATAACACCATTAAGCACAGTGTCGGATTGTGATGCTGGCGTTCGAAAAACATTTGAATACAGCAATAATAGAACTAAATCTTATTCTATACCACTGCAAGGACTTTGTAGAAATTTCAATATTTAACACTAACAACTATTTTAAAGTTTTATCTAGGCAGAAGAATTTTTTAAATTACTTGTTGGCATTGGCTAGTCTCAAATACTGGTGAAAATTAAAAATGCGGTCGGTTACCAGAAAACAAAGCACACTGCATGTTAGGCCACGCGTTAAGGTCAACGCATTTTCACGAGGGATTTCGTAAGAATCACTTGGTAACCACAGTTCCGAACACCGTTGACGCTATCCGACAAAGCGGAATTGACATTACAACTGACGTGGGCATAGACAGATTTTTGGCTGTAGATTTCGCATTACGAACCTTTTGGACTACTCTATTTCAATTATATGCAATTGAAATTCACTTGAGTCTTGTTTATAACAAAACGTAGTACTTCTGAAAAATATTACTTTAAAGTACGATTCATTTTGTTGACTTCTTACACGATTAAATGAAACAAAGAGGAGCTTGACAGCCTCTATATGAAGATTTCCAAACGCTTCCAGACAACTATTTTCCAATTAATTATATTGTTTTATAATTATATTTCACTTAATTAAACGAAAGTAAGTTTATACGCATTGTTTATTACGTGAACAAGTCTGAATGAGAAAGCATTTGCGTCTGAACTAAATTCAAGACTACTTCCGATTTCATGACTACAATGACCGGTTTCTTATCAACGTACCTCTCTGCAGCAGCATGACCTTCGTTCTCACAGGCTGCCGCGAAGGAACTCTCCTCGTATCATTTTACCGAAGAAAAGCAAGTCTGGAAAGCGTGCTCGTATCAGAACTATAAGTTTTCATTAACTACACAAACTATACGACTTCTCTTGTCCTCGTATAGAGAGATATTTTCTGTAGCATTTTATTAGAAAGTGATTTTTTTTCTACATTAATTATCAATTCATTGCCGTTTATGTCAAACTTCTGAAAAATCTTTAAACAATTTACTTAATTTTTGAATAGTTTTCTAATGTCTGCAATACAGGCCATTAATTGATCATTATTATAACATTTATCTAATAAATTATCTAAATTTGGCAGAAATGCTGGTCATAGAGCTTTCATTTCGTAATTTCAGTTCAACTAGACACCATTCGTGAACTGCCTTACTGCGTTTTCTAGGTCTTAGCAATCACGCAGCGAGACAAGGAATATCTATGATGTAAATTTCTAACCGCAATTGATACAATAAAGTTTAACACCCAAGTCTCGTCACGATGAAACTCCTGAAATCTCGTGTTGGTACTGCCATCGAAAACACTTTGCTTGTTTCAGGCGACATCCTAGTAATGAAAATGTTATTTGGCTGACTACAGCATGTATGGATCTTACGTGACCTTTTCGCCTTTCACTTGGCGCCAAGAACATCCTTTTATCCTATGAACCAATGTCCCATTTTGAAGGAATTTGTTGAAGGAAGATTTTGGGATCCTTTCGTGCAAATCCGCAGTTGTAGCTTGTTAGTTTTATGAAGAGCATTATGATCAGTGCTTTAGCCGACAATATTTTACATGGCATTCCAAAAATTGGTTTCACAATAAAAAACATCAATATTACAGTGAGGCTTAGGAAGACGCTGAAAAATCTGAACTTAAGCGATATTCGAAAGTTCATAATTGCTGAAAATTAATTCAGCCCCATTTTAAACGTCCTTTGCACGTCAACGAAAAAGTTAAATCAAAATCTGGAGCCAGTTTTGAAAAAACAAAATTTGAAACGTTAAGGATAATATCTCTGAAAATTAAAAATAAGCGTTTCAAACTCGCGGGATGCACAGATAATCAAGAAATATCAATTTTGGAGAAAATTCTCGTGCTGGTTTACGCACTAGCATTGACTACGGACGGACGAAGTTTTATTTTACCAATCAACCTATTTCACGGTATCAGAACATACAAAGAGCAGTAGTTCTAAGCTACATAAGTGAAGGAAGTAATTTACTACATATAGGAATAATCTTTATCTACTTTTTGGATACCAGGGCTCCACAATAAGAGTTTTTCTGTCGAAAAATTACCAATTTTTGCCGCAGCATCACAAAAATGTCTTAACTATGTAAATACGTAATGGCGAGAAAGTAAATAAATTTGGAAAGAAGCTTACCTTTCACTTGTTCCGGTAACTCGGCGCATTAGTTCCCGAACTATAGCTTCAGAATCACTCATTCACGTTCACGAGTCCCCGTCAGCTGCTTAGCAGCGTGACGGGCCCCTCCGCTCTAGAACGCCATTCTCGGCACGTGATTGGCTACAGATGTTGTGAGTGTGAACTCATTTAGAAAACACGGGAAATACGCACAGACTATCAAAACACTTGGAAGTAACTATTATAAGGAATTATAAATGGCCTCACATTTAAGTTAGTTTGTTTTGAAACGTTGGTTTAAAAAAAGTGTGATGATTTCAATTGGATTATTTATAATGAATGTTCCTTTAGTACCATGTAAGATCCACATTCATTTTGAAATAAATTTATTTATTATTCTTATCTCAAAGAAATTTACATTTAGGTTCAATTACTCCATGTATCTTGGAATTCATTATAATTTTTCTAACAATATTTTCCATCCTTAATAATTTATTTTCTGTTTATTTTATAATACTCCTTTAAAATACGTCCGTATATTTATTATTTCAAGTCATTAAATTATTTTATTAACAAACACTTAAATTACTAATAATATTCCTGTATCTGATAGTGCTGTGCTGGCATCTTTCCTAAACATTATTTTCGATATATTCTTCAACTAGCTGAAAAATTATTCAAATAGCACAAACTAAATTAAAAATAAATAAGAAAATAAATAATATACTATAAGTCATGGACGATTCGATTTAACTCAGTTCGAAGTACCAGCCGATTTTACGATTGCTAGCTACCAGCATTGGTCATTTTCATACTAAAATCAAACTTATACTGGAGTTTACCTGTCTGCGTCAGAACCGGAAAGACGCTAAAGCCCTGCCATATTCCTCTTCAAGATAATATCCTCAGCTGCCACGTTATAAAGCAGTGCTCTAAGCATAAAATATTGTCATATGAATGTAAGTATGTATTAGGCATTTAGAGGAAATGTCATAACACAGTTTAAAGAGAATGCTAAGTCTAAGCGCTACTTCTGCCTCGGCCAGGGGGTGAATCGGAACCACACCACGGGAACAAAGTAAGCTGGTCAACAGCCATTCTACAGCTATTTCGCCTTACCGCTAATATTATTGTAAAATGTCAATTGAAGAAGGTGGAAACTTGCAGGAAGGGTGGGAGAGATGTGGCGGTGAGGGCAAGGCGAGGGCAAGATACTCTGTGCTCTACCCCTCTCAGAAAAGAGTGGACACGTGCAGAATGCACCACAATGAGCGGGGCGAGGCCGAGCGGGGTGCAGTTCGAGAGGGTACGCGTCACACTTGTACCAGAAGTGTCGCAAGTCCCGGTGGGAGTCATCCGCCGGGTAGTAACGCACCGGCAGGTGGCGACGCAACCTCAGCGAGGCTAAAGGTAGGGGGGTAGTCCCTCCACGTCGCGTAGGAGGCCGCAAGCTTGCGGATATGAACGCCAGACTCATATTAACAATACGTTTGGCGGTTAGCGGATGCTAACGAGCAAATCTCCTGTAATCAAATTATGGGGCAGTTGTATAAATGTAAAATAAACTTTCTGTATACTGTGACATACCAATATGTGGGACCTTGTATTGCGTCACATTATTGTGAACAGGGTGAATTATGAGGAGGGCATTTGTAAATATGGCGGCATAGCAATGGCAGACGAGTTGTCAATGTCATCAAACGTCATTTGCTTTGAACCACACGGGGCGCGGCTAGTTGATAAAGTAGGCAGGAATTGTGAAAGCAGACAGTCTGAGGCACAGCCTAGTTGAATTTGTAAGTAATTGAGGGATTGGCTAGGCATGGAAATTTTTTTCAGACAAGAAACAGTGGAAAGAGGACCGAGGTTTGAAGGAGCTGAAAGAGGAGAATATGGATGCATTCCGACTTGTGCCGTAATTGCGCCAGCCAGATCGTGTGTAGACAATTGATGTTGGGAGTTGCAGATTGTAGACATTTACTTTGGAGCGCATGATTGCTTAGGACTTAGAATATTAATGGAAGGTGCGGAAATTGGAACTTGGAAATATTTCGAGTGCAACAACTAGAATTGTGAATTTAGGTGAATTTGTCGGCAACTTAGGCTGGGGTATTTGACGCAGATAATAGTTTGCTTTGAACTTTAATATTTTAATTATACGTAGAAAGAACTGGGAACTTTTAAAAGGAAAATTAATTAAGTCTTATCAACATGAGGCGGTTGATGATCAGTGACTTGAATATACCTTGTGCCAGAACGGAAGAAAAGAAGATGGTATTTGGCCTGGAGCCATCGACACCGGGAAAGATTGAAAATAGTTCTACGCGGCGACATCGGTCAGAGCATGCAGAAGGCGGGTACTGCAATATAGGGTTTGAGACTGAGTCATGACCGAAGTTTCGTATTGATGCAATGAAAGTGAATAAACCAAGTTTCTGTGAATATAAAAGATTATTTAATTTGTAATTCCAGCAAATAAGTAGCTAGAAATGTATATTTGCTTTCAGATTCCTCGGCCATTCTGTACAGATGGCAGATCGAATAATCAGCTATTGTAGTCAATAGCGATATTTCTTATAAGATCCATCGGCCAGTTAGCCGGATATTAATTTAATGGAAATAGCAGTTGAAGAAATTTTAATAATTGAATTAACGTTATCTTTTCACAACCTATATTCTAATAAATTTGGAACGGGTTACGTTGAATTTATAGTTTAATAATGTTAGAGGAGCAGAGGAAATGTTTAATTTAAAAATCAAATCAGACAGTCTGTTTCAATGCAAGCCATCTTGTCTGATTTATTTCAGCGACGTCCTGCAATATCCGTTGCACGTCCTTTGAAGAAGACTTCATAGTCAAATGCAGACGCACCGAGTCTTCAGCTCGAATACTCGACAAGAAACAATCTACTTCTGAAAGCAAGAACTAAATCAGATGCGCAATAGCAATGTGGATGCATAAAAAACAAAATGTAACCAGTTATCTTTCTTCTGCCTTAAAAATTAGTTTTAATTCAAAGCGAAAATACGAGACCAAAGTGAGATGTACACTGCGTCAAAGGTGAGGATTTGGGGATCATAATAGCCTCACATATGCCACTCACAGAAAGTGAGCAAATATTGCTAGAATAGACCGCGAGCATAAACACTGATGCCAGCAGCTGATTTGTAAAAGACAGGGCTTGGAAATAAAGTTTAATGTTGCTCATTCTTCCCATTACAATGACCGTAATCTGAGCGATTCGCTAATGTTTCGAACAATAGTTTTTAATGAAGGTATTTTTGCATTTCCTGGAAATGTCTGAAAGCAGTTTTTCAAGCAGGTGGATCAATTGGACGATGAAAAATATAAGAAACAACTGAAAAAGGCAATTTCATCACTCACCTTTCGCTTCGACAAAATTATGAATTATAATAGAGTTGGTTGAAATGCAGAACAAAGAAGATAACCTTTAGTATTCGCAATAAACATTTTCCATACTTCACACTTTATTTTCTCGATGTAGGTACGTACATACAGTAGTGTACATAGAATTTTCTTCACGCGCTTCCTTACGTTTCGTGTTTTGTCCGTTCGAACATTAATAGGAACATTATTGCGAATTTTTTCCAAAATAAATATTCATCAATAAAATCTCTCGGAACTGCGTTTTGAAAACCTTCCTTTAAATTTTGAGGATACTTTACTAAACCCCAAGTCTTTTTAATTTCTCAAATGTGGCTCCAGTATTTTTTTATAAATGTATTTTCATGAGAAATTAAAGAATGTTATTGGTCGATTATCATTTAACAGTTTTCCGAAAATTGCAAGAGTTGCAAGAAGATTTTGGGCGTCTTTCAACTTCAACTGAAGATAGAATAATTTTCAAATAAAATTTGTTCTTCCTTATTAGTTCTTTCATCAGCAGCATTCATGCTCTTTTTAAATTTTAGTAGTTTTCTTACCCAACTTAAGTGAAATATGGGCATTAAAAAATATAAAACTATCTCAAAAACAGCTTCTACTTTTAATTTAAATATCTACGTATATAGTGGTTCTAGAAAATACAGAAATCATACTCTTCACTTAAAATTAAACCCAGTGTTCTATTTCTAAATTCTCATGAGATTTATTTTACCTGGTGTACATGAATGTATGTACACTGTACATAAGTAACCTACTTTTACGTGATATCACGCAAACATACAACTGATTTATTATTTTGTCGGAGTCTTGTGTGTGATCTTCAGTTGCCAGTGTCTGCATTGCTAAATACTTGAGCAAACTATGAGTTGGTTAACCAATGTACACATGGAGAAAAATTACAAGTATATTCTGAATTGGATTTAAGACGTACGATTTAATCCTTTCTTCAAACATTCCAGTTTTGAACGCTAATGTACACAATGCGGTGCGCCAAATGTAAATAATGAACTACGCAACGTTTCTTTTCGCGACTTATTCTCTGAAGATTCAAAAACATTGAAGAATTACCTAAGCCGTTTTTGGCAAAACGTACACAAAACATCCGATTAAAAACATTATCATTATTTGTTTTGAAGTTAATTACTGCATTTTAGCTTGGATACTTATTTAGTGTACATATCTAAATATTTAAAAATAGCCTCAGTACTAATTAACCAAACGTACAAACGCGCACGCACAAACAATTTTCATCTCAATGAGCAGATTGCGTCACTTGTGAGAAAATAGAAGCCGCAAGAAAATACAAAATATTTCCATTTGTCTTCTCGCCATATCATTCAATTTTACATGACAATTTTTCTAAAGTTAGTTAATAACATTTTACATCATATTGATCTTCAAGTTAAAACACTTGCCAATTTCAGGGCCAAAGCCAAAGGCCGAGTTTTTTCATTCGTCTACATATGGAACGTGACAAATTTTGTTTCAAAAAAATTCCATTGTATTTAATACATAGATGCTCTTCTCCTATTTGAATTGAATGCTTCATCCATGTTGTCAGTATCAATAATTTACCGATCACGTGCAATTTTGTAGTATAATGCTCCACAAAAAGACTATGCCAAGGGATTAGTGTACAAGCGCAACATGACGTACTAGGTAAAGCCCCAACAAATTAAATATTTCATTACAACGGGTAATTTTTCAAATTGTAAGCCCAGCTAAATTTGCAAAGCTATCTTTTGTAGATATTATTAGAATCCGAAATAAATACCTTTGACATCCAGAGCCGCTCATGATACACTTGAACACAAATCGCTGAATATAACTAACCTTCACAAAACCAACGAAACAATGTAATGCAGTTTGGTAAACATTCATCATACGATGGGAATATTAAAATGAAGTATGTGCTATTTATAAATATCAATAAAAATTCAACACTAATGTATACGCTCCGCTAAAAAGTCTTTTTCATGCAATAATGGCAGGTGCATTAAAAATACTTTTTCAATAATACTTTTTCAATTTCAAATGACTTGCTCAGGACAGGAATATTTTCAGAAAATGCCGAAGTATATTACTATAACACTCGACGTAGAAATTATATTCATCAGGTGACAGTATCAACAGCTCATTACAAAAAATTCACATACAATACATATACATTATTTTACAACACTTTGCCAGATGACATTAAACGATTAAATTCAATAGAAAAGTTTAAATCCCAAGTGAAATCGTTTCTGCTGCATAACTGTTCTATACAATTAGAGACTATATAATCACCAGAAAAGTAACATTTAATTTTAACAATGATACATAATGCATTATTTACCATTTGGACTGTATAAATGAAGTAAACAACCTGTAACAACTATTGTACTACAGCTTCCGGGTCAATGATACATCTCAGTCAGGTTTGTCGTCGATTTCCCTGATCCATTGAGCAAATGCTGAATGAGCCCTTGTTTTGCTTCTGGACATAAATGTAACTTCATTTTGTGCACGTTTTCTAGAATTCAATTAGAATGCAATTATTCAAATTATCGTTTCCATGTCGCGGCGAAAGGAAGTAATAAAAGCCAAAATTTATTGTATTTATCTTTGAAAATGGAATTTTATTACATGGGAGCTTTTTCTTTCTCCTTTCAAAATTCAAATTTATTGTATTTATCCTTGAGAAAATAGATTTTATTACATGGGAGTTTTTATTATTTTTCTCCTTTTAAAATTCAAGGTTGTGCTTGTTTATCCTTGAAAATAGATTTTATTACATGGGAGTTTTGTTTTTCTCCTTTCAAAAAATTCAAAATTTAAGTAGTATATGACTATATGAGTAGTGTAAAGGATCACAGAATTTTGAAAATGTACACACAATTCACTTTTCCCCATAGCACGTCATACGCAGTTTTTAACTATTTTTGACGTAAAATAAATAAATAAATTCACTTCCAATTAAAGTATGTAAACTAGCGTTTCCAGTAATGAAGCATTAATGGCTTAGTGCAAGGCATTGTGGTTTGCGACCCCATTAATAAACATTAGAAAGCCGAACTTCGCCCCGCAAACTTACATATTTAAAATGATTCAAAAAATACAAAGAGGATTCCGTGTGCCATCATAATATAGAAAACAGCCATCTGAAAAAATACAAAATATATTTTAGTTTTAAACCTACGGAATATAGTATTTCTTCCTAAAATCTTCTATGTCTCTCTTCGTTTAGTAACCCTTTAATCAAAGATCACAACGCTGCAATTGACTATACGCAGCGCTGCGGAAACCTAGGCTAAAATATTTTCAATGCTACCCAGGTAGGCTTCCACTTGAATTCCTTCAACATCAACATACGCGACATTAACAGAAAATTCTGACCTGTAGCTAGAGGGATAGCAAAATAGGCGTTAATAATACTGAGTTCATTTACCCTCACAAAAACAATTAGATTCTTTTTTACTTGAAATTTCCGTAATACAGTAGCCTTGTGGCTTAGGCCGTCCTTGCAAAATTTCGTGTTGCTGCTTCACTTCGATGTCGCATTGTGATATCTGGGATGAGGTTAATACTAGTAGCATCCGAATGTTCTGTACATACATTACAAAAGTATGTTCTATTTATGGTTATAAATTCGTGAGTTACATCCAACAAATTGAGTCATTTTTTTATTTTGTCACGTAAATCAATATTTATCTGTCACTGTTATACTATGTTAGTCAAATAGATATATTCTTAGCATGTGAAAGTAAACGGAAATATGGGCGTAGAAAAGATGTTAAGGAAAATTAACAGAAAAATTCTGTAGCAGTTGACCTCAAATTTTACACCTTTAGCATTCGCTTCATTGTTCTTATTTTAAAAATAAAACTTAAAGGTTTCATGAATGAAATTTTTTGTTACGACTCGTGGATGGTAAAATTTTTGTCCCTCCTATAACCTTGTTCCCCTGATCCTGAACGCTGGTTACGAACCTGAGCTAATGGAAAAAGAGAATTGTTAATTTTTATTATTTGAAGGAACATAATTAAAATCACTTACTCCGTCTAATTAGCCATAATAGTAGTTTATGCAATTATTACACAACTACCTACCATTGCGTGTCGGTTGTTAAACATTCATCATACGAAAGGAATATTGAAATGAAGTCTGTACTATTTATCATCAATAGGAATTCAACCTCAAGATGCCAACCATTTGAAGTATCGATTTTTAAATCCCTGTTATCGTGAGAAACAGTCACGGAAATATGAACCCACAAACAAATGGCTTTATAAGTCGTATACATTATGACCTTTATAATAATGGTTTACGATATAAGTGTCGTAAAGCATCTTTATTACAATACGAGATTGGAAGATTGCCGACGAGGCCGTTGAAGCCGAGTTTAGTAACCAATCGAGTATTCCGGTAAGATGTTACGGTACGAATATCGTATAAGGTTTAATTCACCTTGTAAAAATTAGTTAGATTTAATCTAAAAGATCGTCCTACGCGTTCGTTTAGTACTAACGATTTATTTTCTAGAAGTGGCGACATATTCTAACAATGATAACAATTGACACATTTGGTGTCAGCCTCAAGCTTGTGTATTCTTCACGGTGTAAAGTGTTTTCAATATGAACGTTGACAACAGCTGTGATTCTGACATCGAAATAACCTTAAATGCTGCTCTAGACACGCTATTATGGAGAAATCACGAAAAAATATGAGCGTGAATACACTTTGTTAGAACTGGAGTGCAACCAAACATATTAAAACCATTTTCGGAAAAAGTTATGATGGCGTACTTCTCTGGTAAGTCTAAAGAGAAACCCTCAAGTCTATGGTCACATTATTCCATGTTGAAGTACAATATTGTAATGATAATGTGGACATAAGTAAGTTCACACAATTGATAGCTTTCTTAAAAAGAAAAGAGCGAAGGATACATGAGCAAGAAATCTAAAATATTTTCGAAGAGATGACATACATAAATTTTTAATGAGGCCAGATAATTTGTTTAATGATGAAGGTGACATTAATAGTTGGCGTTTTGGAGCTTGCCGTAGAGAGAATTGAAAAATTTAGAATTAAGTATAGAGGATAAGAATACGTATATTATAATTAATATACCAAACACCAAGACATTAATTTCAAGACAATTTATTTATTACTCCAGGAAGTGTCAAAATTCAACTGTTTGAGACTTTTCGTCAATATTTTCGCCCTTCGGCCGGAAAATGTCAAAGCACGATCGTTTCTTTCTCTCCTGCAAGAATGGAAAATGTTCTTCGCAACCAGTTGGGATAAATACTTTTGAAACATTCCAAAAAATAATGTATCTTGGTTTGAAGAATTCTGAAACTTTTACAGGACATTACTTCGTCGATCATCTAGCTTCTTTTACTCGCCGATGCAGGTACTGTGAATGTGTTAAAGAGGCACGGTGGATGGAAGTCAAATTCTGTTGCTGAAGGGTTATGTCAGAAACATCAGTGCAAAATAAAGAGATAGCTATGAGAATTATGGGGGAAAATATTTCAGATATTGGAATCTAAATATTTCAAATGCAAATATGAATTGTACAGCTTCAACATCATCAGGAATTACGGTATCAAATTGCAGCAAATTTGTAATTAATGTTTACAACAAATAAGCGCAACTATTATTATAATTTGAACTCTTATTCTGTTAAAAAGTTATGTCAATAAAAATTCTTTGAACAATTGTTATTTTTAATAGTAGGAATCAAGCTAGTCGCGGAATAACCCATTACAAAACGAGTGTCGTAATGAAGTACTTTACCGCACTGGGTGCGGCTCAAAGAGCTTCATTATTACGACACTGAGCTAATCGTAATGTTTGACTTTACCTAACCAAAGTGGATAATAAAATTAAGGCGCGTCCTACTTTGCTGCAAGGACAAGACCTTCAGCCTCCGCGAGTTACCCCGTGCTTCGAGTCTACGCAATTCGGAATTTCCATTCCATTCCATATTTAAACAACGGTGGTTTCAGTGTTTTGTTCTTCGCTTTCGTTCTCAGATCGCAGAAAGCGTCAGTTTGATTGTTCGTGAGGGCAATTCAGGGGAAAATACGAATTTTTAATTGTACCGTATTTTTAAATCTACACTTATTGCATGGGTTAATATTACGCAATGCTTGAATAAAAGCGAGTTGCATCCTGATTCGTCTTTAGAAAATGATTGTCTACGTTTTTTGAAGTTTTATCTCAAATACACGACGAAGGCTAGACATCAGGATGTTAGAATGCAGAAAATGCAACGTCAAGCCATACAAACAAGGCAATATCAGGTCTCAGCTGATAATTTCACCGCACCTGCAAAGAAGACGGTTAAAGGAATTTCCAATTGTGTACGCTTTCCGATCAAATAAAAATTCTATTCTCCTGTAAAATATTCCACAAATATACCATTCAATTTCATTTGATCTATTAATTCCAGTTTTAAATTTCACTAAAAATAAAAATCAAACAAAACCCTAATAGTGATTTTAGATATAAGTAGAGATCTTAATACAGGGTGAAGAGTGAACTTTACCATTAGTACGGGTTTAATAATCAATGAAGTATTGTAATATGACGTTACCATATGAATGTGCGTTTTATCTTCCTTGAAAATCCAGTACACATTAAAACGCAAGATAATTACTACTACTAACTGAACATCGACTTGTATTTAATCAATTTAATTTCTAATACCGTAAAAAATCCTTGTTCAATTAATTCTTATTACAAAACTGTTTATGGTAAAACCTTTGATTATTCTAACTGCCTAGGTTATTTAAAAAGTTTGTCTCAGACAAATGAACGAAAAACAATGTTTATAAATTTCAAATATTTTTCTAAAAGCTCCTGCCTAAAATTGCGAACTTGTATGCATTATATAAATTTTGCCGAGCGTTTTGCTATAAATTGTTCTTCACACAAAACCACATTTTATCGGAACATTCAACGCATTACTTACGGCTTGAAAAACTTCTCATTAACACTAACTTCCTGCAAATTAGAATCAATAGCACGCCAGCATAGAACGAAAATAGGAGGCTGAAGCGAGATGTCGATGCCGTGAAATATGAGTTGTAGACAATTGCAGAACTCATCTTCCACTGGCCTCATAGAAAATGAGTAAACGTTGCTATAATCAGCCATGACACGGAAGCCTTTAGTGTAGCAACTGGTCTTAAAAATAGATAGAGGTGCAAAATATCAAAAGATTCATAGATTTCACATCCTTTAGTTACATTAATCATAATATAGGCAATTTGCAACTTTTTTGACAATAGTTATAATTTTTTTTTTCATTTCTTGGAAATGTCTTTTAAAACAGTGTTGATGCGGGTCGACTTTCCGTTAGACTGTGGGAAATGGACGGAAAAAAGCGCGAATTTCATCTTTCGTCTTTCAGCTGACGATTATGGTTATCAAAATTATGATTGCTAATGTAGGTAGTTTAGTAGGTAGTCCTTAGTTTCACTAAGGACAATTAATAGAAGGTAATCCATATGTTAGTGATCGCATAAAAGGGTAAAATGGTTTTACATTATGAAGAGTATAACAAAATTGATTCACTAACAAAACTCTCTAAAAAACCTAAAAGAAATTTCCTTTCATATTTTACTTCTGAAAGCAACAAAATCCCCTAAATTGTCCGAAACGATTTCGCGCGTATTGAGAGAAGTGTATCGATTGAGGATTTCCTAGAATTGTTTATGTGTGAATAATAGTAGTAATAATAATAATAATAATAATAATAATAATAATAATAATATTGATAATAATAATAATAATAATAATAATATTGATAATAATAATAATAATAATAATAATAATAATAATAATAATAATAATAATAATAATAATAGCAGAAGAAGAAGAAGAAGAAGAAGAAGAAGAAAAAGAAGAAACATTTTTGTTCTTCTGCAAAGTCACTATGATAATTTGCCGTACAAATGGAATTGAATAAATTACACAAGAATGGTTACAAATTACCATGTGAGCATCGCTCTAAATTAAATAGGTAACAAAATAAACAAATAGTTTTAAACAGTGTTTGCAGTTGCCCCATGAGTTGTAGTATTGCATCCCATGGGATGAGGGTCTCAATACTCCTATTAGTCCTAGAAATAAGACTCACAGAAGTGCCACTGAGTCACATTTCATATTCATACATGGAATCTGGGTTCTAAACAAAAATTAATGTTGTTGTAGTTTGTCAGCAGCATGTTCGAGATTAGTGTCCCCAAAACCTTGAAGAGTGAAATGATTTTTGTAACGTATGTTTGAAATATTGTGTATGTATATTACAAATTACAATAATTCAAAAGAACTTATACTGTTACTTGTTCAAGTTGATTAAGTAAGGTCAGTAAGTGGCTCAAATGACTAAACCTTCGACTATGATGAGGTTGATGTTCTTATTAAAGAGTAATGATTATTTGGGAGACAATCTGTATTTGCATTTGTATCATACAAAACTTGGAATTCAGTACAAAAATTTCAAAGAAATAGCCCTGATTTACTTCATCATACACAGAGAATGGAGTAGGCCTTGAGATCTGATCCATCACCAAGAGATACGTTTGGTTATTTCTTTGCAATCTTGGATGCCCCATATTTCTTCTGCCATGGGGTTCATACTTAAAACTTACAGCTGCCATTTTCATAATACAAACAATTTTGAAAATTTAATCAGCTTTGTCGGGTCGGATCGGGTCGGGTCGGGTCGGATCGGGTCGGGTCGGACAGGACCAGACCAGACCAGACCAGACCATCAATCTGATCTAATGTGATCTGATTTGATCTGACCTGAACTGAATTGACCTGATCTAATCTAACCTGACGTGACGTGATCTGATCTGACCTGATCTGATCTGACATGACCAGACCAGATCATGTTAGGTCAGGTCAGGTCAGGTCAGGTCATGTCAGGTCAGGTCAGGTCAGATCAGATTGATGATCTGATCTGATCTTTGTTTCATTAATGATAGTAATTCAAATGAATAAATCAATTAATTGAACAATATTATAAATGTAATAAATAATAACAGCTAACAATAAATAATAATCATCTCAAATCATTTATGAAATATAATGTGATATCAGTAGACACAAAGTATCTATCATATTTTTATTAACTTACGCATAATAAAAACTAGGCAGATATTTGAATTAGTATCAAGTTTGCTTAGTATCAAACATCACTAGATCCATTTTTATATTCAATTAAGCCATTAGTTTCAAGCAGTCAATCTGTATGAAAACTAATAGTCAAATGTGGAAGTGAAGTATGTATCTGTCAAACCCATAGCATATTGGCATTGTTAGGATCAATGTTTACAAATCTATATGTTACTTGGAATTTTCCTAAACTTTCTATGAATGGATTGACAACTTTTGATACTACTTCATTTGCTCTTGGCATGTCAAGAAAGGAATTATGTCCATGCCTTGTAATAAAAACAGCTTTAGTGGCTATATACCTCTGAAGTCATGCCTGAATTGACAATGAAAGAATTAAATTTTGTAACCGATATTAATACTTGAAGTCACAGCCATCAAATGTTGACAGTCTCTCTAAACAATGTATTACAATGAAATGATTTAATGTTTCACAAAACAATTTTAATAAATATTTTCAAAACATTTTAAACTTGGATAATTGCTCAGTTTAAATATAGTTGTAATGCTGCTTAACATGGCACAAGTGAAGAAATTAAATTTCCATGTCTCTGAATCATGACAATGAAATGTAAATTAGCACAATGTATTATGTTCACTGGCAATGCATGCAAAATGTTGGTGAATGGTGTAATGTTAAATAAGTTACACAGACATTTTTATTGTTCTTTTCTCTCAAAGCTATTTTTTATTGTTCTGCTATCTTTCAGTAAGCAGTTTATTACCAGAAATCTGTCAATTTCTGTTTCCTCTTAGACTCATCAGTTACACTTTTTCCCTGTTACTGGCATTTGAGGAAGTTCTTTATGACAAGTAGGTTCCTCTAAATTGCATTGTACATTCTTCACTCTTGGTAGTACAGTTATTAAAAATACCAAAATGCAGATGTTGTAAGTTTAGAATGCTTTTCTTCCAGAATCCATGCCCCTCTGCCATAATATACATAAAATTAGAACTGAGAAGCTAATATGTTGTACTAATTTTTCAAAAGTCTTCTGCTCAAAGGTAGTTTTATACGTTAAATGAGATCCTTGTTCCTTCTCTGAGGTAATTAGGAGTAGTTTTGTAGTCTTCTCTTTATGAGCACCAGGGAATATTTTGTCGTACATATAAAAATCTGAACTCTAACATTTATAAATAGGTGCTTTACTCACGCAATTTGCATGTTTATCATATCATGCATATTGAATCTAATAATTTCATTAATAATTATATGATGTTCTATTAACAATGTTCAAAAGTAGCTGCGTTTGCAGATTGCTTGCGTTGCAGATTGTTTCGAGTTCCAAATGATCCACGCGCATTCGAGTTCTGGTGGTGGTGGTGTGTGTTTGGTCACTGGTAGTGATCGATCAGATGGTTTTGTTTCTACATGCATAGTATTTCTATATCTTTACTCTATTTGTGCTATTTATTTTATTGTTTTACATTAAGTACAAAATTAGAATGATGGGCGTCAATAGTAATAACATGTAAGGTAATGAAGTCTTCTAAACGTTAAGAGAAACCCTAGGATAAGTGGAGAAAAATTTAGTGTTGGACACAAACTGATTTAAATCTTAATATTAGTGCATCTACTAGTCAAAATGTGTGTGTTATAGTGGGTGTTTTGTAAATACCAAGAGCAAACAATTTATTAATCTGGTAGAGAAAGGGATAGAGTATGCAAACTAACCACAAGAATTGTTTGAAAATAAGTGCTGGAAGGTTTTATTTACTCATGAAATTAAATTCATTGTTCTTCTAGAACACATAAAAAGTGTGGAGGGAAAGAGATTCCTGAACAGGAAGAAAAGAATTACGTCCCTTCAGTCCAAACATGGTGATAGTAGGTGGATCATGAAATTATATTAACCTACTTAAGAAGAATTTACCATCCAGCATTGAAAAATTGGGACTAACAAACAGTTATGTTTTCATGCAAAATAGTGACCCTATATGGCCCTAGATTCTAGGTTGTGGATATTGTATAATACACTAAAATACATGGTAACTCCTCCACAGTCTCTGAATATTAATCTAATTGAACATTTATGGAGTTGCCTCAAAAAGAAATATCACTTCAAAGCAATTTCTAAAGGCTGCTATTTTGGAAGAATGGGGAAAGATTGGGTCGGAGGTCCCCACTAAAGTTAAAACTAACATGTATTTCTTTCACAGTAGTATTGCCAAGATACATCAAATGAAATTTTAAAAAAAGGAACTATAAAATTATGCATTCAAACATATAAAAGTTTAGGTTTGAAATTACTATATTTCATTCATAAAGAGTGTGATAAGATATAAAATAGATTTCATAGTATTTACCAAAAATTCTAAAACACATACTTGTTTCAAAGTTTCTCTAAAAAGTACCCGAACATTTAAGGGAAAAAATGTTTTTCTGTTACGGTACACTTCTGCCATAATACCTTCAGGGGAAGTAATTTTTATGAGTGTTCCATCTATGCACCCGATAACACCAGGAAATTGCCTCATGGCGTAGAACTTACTTTTAACTTCTTGTTGCTGCTGTGCAGTTCTTGGCAGAAGCATGCAATTTCTCACTTGACTTCCGAGAATAGCTGTCACTTCTTGAACCACTTTGCAAACACTTGACTGGCTGAGACCATGAATGTCACCATTATCTCTGTGAAATATTTATTTTGAATCATATTACCTTTACGAAAAACTCAAACCATATATAGTTATTAATTTCCCTCCAAAAGAAAATAAGTATTATAATATTATAAAATTTTATTACACAAACTCACCTAGTACAAGTCTGTGGCTCCCAATCTTAATACTGTCAATACTTGAACATTGGGGATATTGGCAAACCCCGCAAGTCCCCATCAAATACATTCCGCATTGGAAACAACACATCAACAGTGGATTTCAAAAATCGGTAGCGACATATTGAAATTCGCGGTCTGAAATCTCCTGTAGGATTCTGTATCCCGGATACAACGGCGGGCATTCGTCGACGCTGCTCTTCTTCTTCCTCCTCCATTTCTTCCATGGATTCGCAGATTCTCAGCAGTTCGTTATCCATTATATAATCAAAACGGAACTGATTGGCAAAATGCACGAAAGGTTATGTTGCAGTGTATAAAATAACGAGTCGAAACATTAGCAATAATTCTCGCCGTGTATTCGATAGAGTAGTCCATAAAGTATGCTCGGTTGCCGTAAATCAAGAGTAGTGCGCAAAAAGTCAAAGCAAAGTCGGTGCCAAAATGAGGGTACTTCCAGCAACAACACAGAGGATAAAATCACCGTGAAAATAGTTAGGAGCACGCTGGGGCACTTGCGACCGCTGCCAGCTGAGCCGCTGCTGGGAACATACGAGGGGCCTGCCAGACGCTGGAAGCAGTTCGAGAATCGCAAATTCGAACTCTGGGAGCCTGCTACTCTTGGCAGGCCCCTGGCAGCGGTTCGAGAATACGGCCCTTACTGAACATACACAAGCACAGAGACGTATTAGGTTTCTGCCATTACAACTGATGTGCCGTGACGTTCTTGAAGTTTTTCAGGCGTTTTCCTCGTACGAAGAATTCTCTTCCCAAGGAATACATCAGCCAAATGAATTGAAAATACGTCCAGAGAATGGAGTGGTATTTCTGAATGATGGCATTACGCAATCGAATATAACAAAAAATTTAATTTATGCTATATTCAAATAGAAATTTATTTTGTATTTTTAAGACGGTTTTGCCTGGTAGTAAAACTCAAAAGGAACGTATCCTAATAAAAGGATTTGGCAGAAAAATGCCAGATAGTTACTTTAAAACCTCGGGCTAAGAGCCAATAATTGGCATTATCATCTTCCAGATAAGGATGTACAGTTTAGTCTCTCGTGAAACTTGCAGAGAAGATTCATCATTTCTAGAATCTCCGCTAGGGAGCTAGCAAGATGATGCCTTCGGTAAACTCTCTTATCTTAACACAGTTCAGAGATCATGCTCCCACGGTAAGATCTATTTTGCAGTATTGCATATAAAGGTGGGTCTCTGCGGAGGAGATAACCGTGGGAGAAAAGGCAGTGACAGTTCCGGAGGCGTGCTAAAATGATCTCGCGCCGAGCATCACGAGATTAGGAAGTCCAAGGATTTATGGAATCCTTGATTCTCGTGAGCTTAAAATCTAAGTTCTGTCACTCTGTTTGCCATTCACTGCGGATGAGCGGCGTTTGATAAGAGCAGAGTGTCTTCCGCATGAGAGGACTGTGGAGAAGCCTCACGCTTTTCTGGGTGGCGGACTTTGCTGCCTGGTCAGCTATTTCATTCTCTTTGTTCACGTGTCCAGGGACCCAAAAAAAACTAAAATATAGTGGCGGACCAATTGATGATGGATTTAGTGTTGGATGAGTCATTGTCAGTAAGTCACAAGACGAGAAGGAGGAGATGGATTCAGAGAGAACTTTTGTAGTACTGCGGATCACTACTTTCTTTAATGATATCGATACAGCAAATTTAAGTGACTCCAGAGCGCATGCTTATCTGCGGTATAGACGCTGCACGAAGAGTCTAATCGAAATCTCGCGTGGCCAGTTTTGCAGTAGAAGGCACATCCGATATCCAGCAGTATGCATGGTGCAGAAAGGGCCACCGTACCCTCCAGGTGGTGTCATACGCTTCCTCTATAGAAATTGCTACCAGGTGCTGACGTAGCACAGAAAATTGAAATCTGCATAGCAAAGGGTGACTAAGTAGTCCATGGTTGTTGTGCTTCCTGAAGCCACACTGAAGGAGTGAAAAAGGTTCTTTTGTTCCAGGAGCCAGACCAGACCAGTATTTACCATTCGCTCTTAAAGCTTGCACACACAGCTTGTGAGCGAGATTAAACAGTAACTAGAGGTTATTTCTATCTTTCCTTTTTGGGATTGGGAGACAATGACCTCGCCAAATCCTTGGTACTGCGTATTTCTGCCCAAATCTTGTTGAAAACGCCGAGGAGAAAGAAACGAGTGTTTTTTTTTCGGTAGGTGTTTCAACATTTAGTAATGTATCTGGTCTGGTCCTTGAGCAGAATCTTTCGCACTAAACAAGGGCACATGAGGATTTTCCATGGAGAAAAGGCATTGTAATCTTCCTCCACGCGACTCGAAGTCTAATTTACAGTTTTCCATTTATCGTTTCATTTTGAAAGCCAGAGATGATGTGCGGAGCTGGAGATCTGTTCGTAGTGATAAGCCATTTCTTCAGCCCAATTTCTTATGGGAGAATGTTAGGAGCTGACCATTTGCCATTGTCCTGAGATAGACGGCGAAGAAGTCTTCCACCGACCTGTCGGACCTTTCTCCACCCACTACTATAGGGATATACGACAAAGAGAGGGTGACGGATGCCAAGCTCTCCAGGATTGCAGCCTTACTTTCCCGTATCAATCTAGCTCTGGCGGAACTTTTATAATTTATTAGGTTTTCCATGGTTGGGAACCTACTAAGTTTTGTTAATGCCCTCTTCCGATTACGGGCCGCGGCGGCACAATCAGCGTTCCACCATGGCACAGGGGGATGTCGTGGGTGGCCCGACTTCGGGATGGCCTATGAGGCAGCATGAAGGACGGCGTTATTAAAATGGACAACCATAGCATCGATGTCGTTTGAGCAGTTTTCCGATATTCACAATTCTTTCTTGAATGTTTCCCACTCAGCTCGGTGGATTAGCCAGAGAGGAGGGCGGGCAACGTTCAGGTCCGGAATACCGAGGTTGATCCGAATGGGGAAGTGGTCACTGCCTTGCAGGTCATAAAGACCTCTCGAAGATTGTAGAAACAAGGGACTACAGAGAGCTAAGTCCATGGAGGAAAACGTGTTAGAAGCTAAAGAAGTGTGTACTTTGCGCCGAATTAAGTTTTGGTTGTCAATATTTTCATCACCGGCTATTTGTGAAGAACCTGCTAAAACAGGCAATTGCACCGCTAACCTCTATTTTTAATGCTATCTTCGGATTAGGCAAACCAATGCATGAATCCTATTAATACAGATTCATTAGCCTACTCCCCTTATGGTCCTACAGTCCTAACAAAACTACTATTAAAGAGATTAAGCCCAATTCTCGAAGAAACCGAATTGATTCCGCATCATTAATTCGGTTTTAGAAAGATCCATTCAATCACGGAACAAATACATCTAGTAATAGACTATTTAATAAAACTTTCTAACAAAAGCAAGACTGCTCAGCTGCTTTCATTGATATCAGACAAGACTTCGATAATGTTTGGAATATGGAACTTCTTTACAAAATAGAAAGATGTCGATCTCAATGGTGTATAATTCTCAGCTCCTATCTGACAAACAGACTCTTTCATATGAGACTGTAACCAACTATCCTCATTTCGACAAGTAGAATCCAGGTACCCCGAGAGTGTGCTGGTCCCGATTTTGTACTTCATATTTACCGCTGACCTCCCACAACACGATGGCATCACACCCCGCAACCTACGCAGACGTCACCCAGCAGTACTGGTTACCAACAACTCTCCTGTTGAAGCATCAACATCCTAAAATAATCTAAATGAAATTTCCGAGTGGTTTAGAAATGGAAGAATTCAACCAAATGAAACAAAATCTTCACACATAACCTTCACTCCTAGGAACAGTTACCCCTAAAATGAATGACAATTACTAAACTGAAGTAGTAAAATGTCTTGGTCTACACCTCGATCGCAGACTAACCTGGACAGCCCACATCTTCAAAACAGAAAGGGGATGGACCTAAAACAAACTTCATTGGATGATCGGCAGAGAAAATCGTCCCTATAATAAATTACCCTAGTCTAAGATGATATTAAAACCATTCTGGACTTATGGAAGACAACTCTGGGAACGGATAGTCTTTCGAATAATGAAATTTTGCAATGATTTCAAACAAAACTTTAACAATACATAACTAATACACCATGGTATGTATCTAACAATATTTTACATTCTGATTTGCAGATTCCAACTATCCATCAGACCATTACAGAATATAGCAAAAGACATGAAAAAAGACTCAAAAACTAACCAAATTATCTTGCAGTGAACATCCTGGACCACAGTGAAGACCACAAGAAAATGTAAACGACACTACCCCCTAGATCTCAGCCATAGACATAAAATTGCAAAATAGTAACAAGATGACTATGTAATTGCAATAGTCATGGTGCATCTCTAATCGCTGGATTAATATTTTATCTGCGAAGTGCTGTCAAATGACAACTCTTTACTCAAGTTATTTTTATTCATAAATAATTCACCGAATGTTCATGTAAAGAACAAATTGTGAATAAACAGTTGATTAAAAAAAGTAATTCCGATCCTATGTCGATTCAAAGAATTAAAAATAACTGAACCCAAGTTCTTTTAATTTTTTTGTCACGTGTGTTGTGTGCATTTCATGCAGAAGTGTTAAATCTTCTTATTTGTGTAATTAAGTAAGCGTGTATTTAATTACGTGCTGTTGTAGCACCACTAGTCACGATGTGAGCTTTTGATGAATTTTGGGCGAGACCTTTATATACCTACATCTCAAATGGGGTAGAACCAAAATTAACCAGAAAAATGTACCAAACTTGTTTCTAGCAAAACACTTACCTCTTAATGAGTCCAAATGCATGTGTAGTGCTCTCATAGTAAAAACAACCATATCAACTTTATGCGATTTTGGAAGGTGGAGTAGATCTGCTGTCCCTTCACACCGTAACAAAGGAAAGGAAATGAAAATTTTAAATAGAATCGAATCTTGATACACTACATGGGTTTCGTAACTGGCTGATTAGCGTATTACGGTTTCGTCCAATCGGGAGCTTAAATGTCACCACAGTGACGTCACCGTGATGACGTTTTAGCTCTCGATTGGATGACACCGTAATAGCTGATGAAGTGTCATCGACCAGGTTAGAAAAACCCAAGTATAATAACACATGCTTGCAGTGTCAACGTAACTTTGTGAAGTCAAAATGCGTAAAGAACACTGCTTTGTTTGAAAACAAATATACCGAATTTTCAACATAGAGAATTCTCAGAAAGCATGTTTATTATGTACTATGTGTAAGAATATTTCTACATACCATATGTAAAAAGGAATCTGAAAATTTACAAAAATTATTTCAACAATACTTTCTATTGTGTCTATTGCTGCATCATCAACTCACTGCAATAAGGATACTAAAAAATTGAAACCCATATAAGCTTTTTATTTGAAACAAAAACTAATGTATTTGTTGCATGACAATGTTCCCTTTGGGAGGGTTCACATCATCATGAACACTTCTTGTTCATGCATAACAAAAATATCGGCAGTTGTTGCAATGTTACAACGTTGCTTTTCTTTTAAAGGATTTTTCAATGTACATTTTGGTTCTTGTGCTTCCCTCTTCTTTCCATTACAATGACCTGAAAAATAAAACCAAAACATATTAATGATGTAACTGTCGTAATTGTAGCTTGGGAGTGAAAGGCCTTACTCAGGCTCCTTTCTCGATTTCATCGAAATATCTTTACTTTCATGGCGTCCGGTGCTCTGAATTTTCTTTTCATTTTTGATGGAATCTCTGTTAGTCTTCATACCTCAGGCACCAGCAAACAATCTCAAAATATACACATACTGAATACTCAAAGCTATTTATGCAATACATTCATTACTAATGAAATGGGAAGTTTTAGTCTAACTATAATGTTCTCTACTCCGTAAATAATTATACAGCTTTGAAATTTTAGACTGTCTTGCCAGGCTCACAATTTAGGTTTTTGGGTGGTATAACTGCAACATTCTGAAATGTTCAAATGCCATGTTGGAAATACAGAGATAACATCATCCACCCTATGAGTTTTCAATGCATCTGAGCTGAGCTGTTACATCGAACATGTTTCGCATTAAACACTGAACGAGTTATAAAAATGCACAGTCAGATCGTAATGGACAGTTCCAGTAATTTTGGGAGCGGGCAAATCGCGCCAGAATCCGAGTCATTAGAAAACAAGTTTGCCATCCAGTTTCCGCCAGTAATATCCCATCTTCCAGTAGTTAGTCGGCTATTTTGTTCCTGAGGTCCACATTGTTCTGCTCGACTTTTGAGCTTGTTAGGCGCTCAGCTGAGCCACTGCCCTTTGAAAATCATGCCTGCATTAAAAACAGAAATTATCAAAGCACATTCACATTACCTACTTACTTTAAATGTAATGGTTTCCAATATTTTAAATCAAAACTCATTATGTATAAAAATAATTTTAACATAGTGACGACATATAAACTTAAATTTTGCTTTCAGTAAAACCTTCCAATAAATTCCCCACATATCAGCCAGATAAATTATCTGTGTACCAAACGTCTGAGTTTCTTCGAGTCTCACATACAAGGTTGATGACCAACGCAGAACAATTGTCAACAAGTAAAATGTATATTCTTATAATACAATGAAACTTAGAAAAATCAGAAGAAGAGATTTCGTGATGGAATAGAAAAATACGTACACACAAACATATGGCAATTATGTTTTGGTATTTCTTTTCCTTTTCCTCATTCTCATCTCCTCATATTATCTGTAATCCCATAAACAACAGACACAGAAGAACAAATGTTTCAACAATACATTGATGTAAAATGAAGATATTTCTAAAAAATTCGTCGCAAAGATCCGCCCAAGAGCGGCGATTTCTTGATGCATCCTTCAATATGGATCTCACATCTTGTAAATATAAGGAAAAAACACGTCTAAAATTTATCAAACGGTGATGTAAACAATATCGAAAGATCCCATGTTTAAATCTCTGAATCAAAATCTAAAAAGTGAAGATCAAAAATAAAGGTTGAATTTGCGAGATGGTGCCTCTGTTCAATAATTCAATTAAGTTTTTGTTGTAATAATTATAATCGTGAGACTATACTCGAGTTTCTTACAAGAACCAAACTAGTCCAAATTCAGGATTTTTCAGGTGGCACCAAAAACTTCATAGCGCAGACATGCATAGAAATGAATATATGATTTTTCCACACCTTATATCTTTCAATGTGTTTGGCACTTACCGAGAGGAAAGGTCCCAGCATTCGCCAAACCTGCCACATTGGTGGCGCCCAATCTGGGCGCAAAACCCGGAGGCCCTCCCGACCTCTAAAAGGGCATGGCACAACCAACCTTCAACCCGCGCCCCTTAGCCAGCCGACCATGCAGGTTGGCCTGTAAACCCCCTAGAAACCAAACAGTAATATTAGAGAAAGGATTAACGTTCGAACGATTGATTTCCACATTTATTTTCTTTAGCATGCAAATACCGATTTTCAAATAAATATGACGAACAACTATTAAATTAAACCTTAATCACATACATACAAAACAGTCGTTTTTTAATGTTTTCTAAATTCCTTACAAAAATGTTAGTGAGCAATTGAGAAAGTAGAAGTGAACGTTAGACTGAGTCTGGGTTTAGCTCTTCACAAATTAGGGGACAAAAATATGGAAGTGTTAAAGACATCCGGGGAATCAAATGAAGTAGGAGATTTTGCGGCAGAATTTTCGGAACCGATTGAGATTGGCTTAATAGAAATAAGGGCTGAAGAGCTTACACGATCTTTTTTGTTAATATGAGCAAAGAATCGTACGAAATGTAGCTGTACTAAATTCTAACTATTCGCATCATCATACATGCAAGTATTTTTTTATGGCAATTACAATTTGCAATATTACCAGTTCATATACCGTATGGAGGTAACATACTAATCGCACACTTTTTCTTGATACTCCACAGCGGGGGTAAGAGGCGGGTTCTGTCTACGTCACGGCAGTGCAGGGCTGTCAACTTCGACAGAAAACTTGGCGTAATAACTCGTCCTGGGCTAGATAGCTATGAGAAACAGCGGAAGATTTTTTTAAATTCTGAAGAAATAATTAAAGTTATAGAAATAATTGAGTAACAAAAAGGGAAAACAGTAGCACAGGTCGATAGAAAAGAGACCGAAAACTGGGAAAGTTCGCATTGAAAGGAAGAAGGTGGGCAGCACTGCAAACGGAGCCGTGACGTTCCGAGTGGATCTCATATTTTCTACCGGGCTGAGGGGACTAGGAGCTCGAGGATCAAGAAAATGTGCGAGCCAGTAGTACAAGACCATGGGGTGTTGGGACGTTTTGAACGGGAGTATGACATTGTTAGCTACAACGTTTCATGCCAGAGACTGCAATAACTTATTTGGACAAAGCTGTGAATAATATTTAGAAAATTTCAACACATGAAAATACATTTAAACAGTTAACGTCAGGAAAAATCCCAACTAGCAAGTTGTAAGTTTTTGCTTTGTAAATTCATTGTACTTGTGTTGTGGCAGAATGGTGAAAGACATGTTTCAGTTTAGGACGATAGAATTATAGTGTTCTGCAATGTTGGTTGCCTAAGGTGAGTGTATTATGGTTTATTGTATGTAAATAGTTGTGTTATATATGTAATGTACAATATTTTTATAGACTTGAGTGTAGCCCGATGGAAAAAACATATTTTCGAAACGTTGCTTTAGCAAATTAATGACTGATTCAAAAATAAATTACGGAAATAAAAAGTATATGTTGTCTTAACAAATTGAAGCATTAGGTTACGTATGGAAGAATGTAAAGTACCTACCTATTTTCATTCACAATTAAGGAAAATCTGCCAAATATCGTTGAAATGCGGTATGCTAAGATTTACAACTCATTGAGTCGATTTGTTGTGCAATGGCCCTTATGTGGTCCATGGCCATTGTTGAGTTTCTGATGTGTATTTATTAATGGCCGATTCCTTTACAGTGCCAATCCACGTTGGAATTTGGAGAATGTTTTAGTGTACCTGGCCTTTGTTGTTGTTGCGCAGAGCGCATGGCGGCGGCGGCGGCGTCGGGCGCGCGGCGGGCGGCTGATCGGCCACATGGAGGCGCCGGCGAGGAGGAGGCGCTTCAGTGCGCGCTGTGCGCCACCACCTTCGCCCACGAGCACAGCCTGAAGCGGCATACGCAGCGCACGCGGGCGAGCGGCGCCTGAGTGCCCCGTGTGCCACAGGGCATCGTGGACAAGGGCGCGCTCACGCGCCACTGCGCACACGCACGGGCGAAAGCGCCTTGAGTGTTCTGTCTGCCAGAAGGGGTTCGCGGAGAAACTCTTTGAATGTCCACATCGAATCCACACGGGCGAAAAGCCATTGAATGTTCCGTCTGCCAGAAAGCTTTTCATTTGACGTCTTTAAACAGGCACATGGTGATCCACACTGGCGAACGGCCGTTTGAGTGTTCTGTCTGCCAGAAAAGTTTTTCGCAAAGGGGTCATTTAAACACTCACATGCGGTTCCACACTGGGGAAATGCCGTTTGAATGTTCCGTCTGCCAGAAAGGTTGTACAGACAAAGTAGCTTAATGAGACATATGCGGACGCATACAGGAGAAAAACCGTTTGAATGTTCCGTCTGCCACAAGAGGTATTCAGAACGAAAACTTTAAAGGTTCAATGCGTACCACACAGGAAAACCATGGAATGTCCTGTATGTCAGTCAAGTTTCACACACGTCATCTTTGAAAAGGCATGTCGGACACATACGGCGAAACACCATATACTTGTTCTATTTGCCAGAAGGGGTTTGCAGAAAGTGCAAATTTAAAAACGCACATGCGGACACACACAGGCGAAAAGCCATTTAAATGTTCTGTCTGCCAGAAGGGTTTTCAGAAAGAAAAGGTCCTTATTCACATGGGACTCACAGTAAAAGACCTCACAGGGGAAACCATTGGAATGTTCTGTCTGTCAGACCAGAGTACCAAATTTGTCAACTTTGAATAGGCACATGCGGACACAACAGGCGAAAAGCCATTTGAATGTTCTGTCTGTCAGACGAGCTTCCCACATTTGTCCTCTTTGAATAGGCACATGCGTATCCACATGGCGAATTACCTTTTCAATGTTCCGTTTGCCAGAAAGGTTTCAAAGATGGAGGAAATTTGAAAGGCACATCGGACCCACACAGGCGAAAGACCGTTTGCGTGTTCCATTTGTCGAAGCTTTTTCATACAGGGGAATTTTGAATACCACATGCGGACTCACAAGGAAAGAGGTGTGAATGTCCCTTCCGCCCGAAGGCTTTTTGAGAAAGTAGAAATCCAAGAAACCCTCTGTGGTATCACAAAGAACATTTACCAATGGAAAGTTCTTTCACCACTTTCTCACATATGGGACTTTGAACAGGCACATGCGCCTTCATAAGCTTAAGACGAGAATGTTACGCCAGCCAGAAGGGTTTAAGAGACCTCGAAGCTCGCATACTACTTCATTCAGGGGAAATCTTTTGAATGTTCTGTAGGCCGCAGTGTTTCTCTGGACAGGAGGGCTAAATACATTCACTCGATTGAGTCGTACATTTACATTGCGGAGAGGTTTGCAGAAGGAACGGCAGTAGGGTCTAATTTGCACTCTACAGTCTACAGTGTTCCAGAAGAGCTTCATGTGAGAAAAGTTGGAAACGCAGAGTCACCTGATTAAAAACGTTTTGGGGTACCAGCATTATAAACGACCTGTTCTGTTATAAGAAATCGTTTATCTGGCATTTACGGCACCATTGATTACGTCACAACACAATCAGCCAATTGCAGTAATAGAATCCTGGGAGGACGGAATAGCCAACCACCGTTTCTCGTACTGCTTGTCAATGTCCGAGACGACCCAAGAGAGCTGTTCCGTAAAATTAAGTTTGATTCTCTTGCAAGTTATCCAAATATAGCGTATGCAACTCGTTTATAGTTGCTTTATTGAACAGAAATTGAAAACCTCGCTCCTGACGTCGCTCGTTTTCAAACGTGTACCCATGCAATGAAGCTTAACATTACAACCAATTGCATAAACTATTAAGCGTCCAGAGTATCTGGTAAGATTAATCAAAAACTGGACATTTAGATAAGCAATGTATTCAGAGGACGCGAAATGTGCTCCATTGGCGGATGATAAGTTTTGTTACATGAATAAATAAAATTAAAATATAATTGAAAAGAAATGAAATGTATCGTTAGAACAGTGTAGTACAAGAATAAATAAAGTGATCGGACAAAATAAATGAAAACTTTTGTAGCTTTTATTTTTCTTCTGATATTTTACTATTGCAAATCCGGATCCTGTTTACAACAGACATCTAATACTATGAAGAGACCACGTCCACTGCTATTGTTAAGTTGTTTCTACTGTTGCCCTGTTGTTGCTACAATTCTCTGGATGTTAACACTAAATTATTAAATTTATTTTCAACTAACCATGGGTTCGATTTACATTCCTTACGTGTTGAATGTGACGAAATTAAAATATCCTTCCATCTACAGAGCTACCCTAATATACATTCCCTCGAAACACGGAGTCTTTTTAATTCGAAATTCCAACTACTACATTAATCAAATTCCAATTAAAATTTAATTCTACCATTTAAACAATACCAAGCTCTTAAGTCTCAAACTAATCATAGATTCCCGCCTCACTATCATTTAAACAATATCCAGCCTATGCTGAAAATACGTTCGTACCTCGCCAACCGCTTACGTGTGCGCACAATAATCTGCTAGATCTTCTAAAAGATCACGGCATCCAGTGCCCTCTTCACACCTGCACATAATGTGTTCTGGGCCGTGTTCATCAGCACAGCGCTATGACACCAAGCATGAGTTACATTTTGTTGATTCGTTGTCCTAAACGCGTATTCTTTGACTTCGAATTTTCATACAATGTCATGCCTAACTCTGGATGCCGATTTTAACATTCAAACTAACCCCGTGGTTCCTAGCCTATCACACTATTTAATCCAACAATTCGTACGCCAACTGCACATCACGGACTGAGGTTTCATTTCCGTTGGATGGTAAGTATATCACGAGAAGTGATGTGATAACCGTAATTCACGACTCGCGTAGCGAGGAGTGATTACTAGGCATCACACACTTCGAGTGATATTTAGTGTGACAATTACTCGAATGAGACATTACATGAATCGAATGCATTATTAAAATTACAGGAATTACGAAAAAGATAAATATTACTCAAAATTGCTACCGATATGTGTGAAACTTTCATTCAGCTCCGAGTTATCACCGCGTCCTGGAATAACTTATGATCAAGTAAAATATGAATATCTTTAACGCAGAAAATGATTTCAGACATATTTCGATTTTATGGCAATAAAACTTTCAAATAACAGTTATAACAAGTTACTTACAAGAACATTTATTAAAAACTAAATTATTAAAGTTGAGTTTTCCTTTTAT